>BQNB010089171.1:2595-25560 GCA_026074375.1 Tanacetum coccineum
AACCGATGTGGTAGTCTTCTAAAGAAAGCCCATAGTAAGAATAAAAATCCGAGACTGAAAAAAGTTTGCTGCATCTTGCCAGCTCATAACCGATGTTGCAGCCTTCTAAAAGGTCGAGCGTTATAATTTCATAAATGTTTAATAATGAGTTTGAAATTAAATAGATTTCTTTTTGTTAAGTTCAAATATGCTTTTGCACTTTGACTATTTTATTTTAAAGCTACGTATATTCGGAAAACCTGAGAGTTTTTGAAACCTAAGGTCTATGAGTCCCGATACTAGTCTCTTTGGGGTGTCAAAAGCCTGGTCACTTGGCCGCAAGGTTGGGATGTACCGAGACGAAACTCGCTACATGGGATGATCTCGCCTTCAAACTCATTATTCTCGGGTGGAACATGAAGCATAGAATTTTGCAAAACGTTGATCCACGGTTGAAATTCAAAATAGCACATTCACCTAAGATATAATAATTGTCGGGAGTGAAAAGTTCACAAGTTGCAAATATGAGTAGTGTTAGCATCTTTACTGATATTTAACTGTGATTTCGTTTTAAGCTTGGTTTGGACAAGTGAAAAGTCGGGAACGATGAATTTATCCTTTTTGGGGCATTCTCGGATCGAAATGCATCTTGTTCTATGATCCCTAACAGTTATGGAAATAACGAAAGTCGGAATATTCTAGGTAACAAAAAAATGGAAAAAGTTTTGAAAAAGGGAAAATGGGGTGTTTTAAAGCTTGTGATTTCTTAACTCTCTCCACAAAAGTCTTTGCTACTTTTCAAAGATTTAGTTTGGGGAAGTTTTTGAGGTATTTGGTTTTAGAGCATATAATATTGCGTGAGGACACGCAATCACTTAGTTTGGGGAATTTTGATATGTGAGAAATCACATATCCTTATTATATCCAAAATGGCCCTTAAATGATTAAAATGAGCAAAAATATGCTTGTATTTGTGTATTTTGTTGTTTATGAATGTGTAGGCACGGATATTGCAAAGATCACAAGAAAACGGTCAAAACCGGACAAACACGGACACGGGAACGGAAAGAGTGCAAAAGAGCCGGAAGATTGCTATCAATGGTCAACATAGTCAATCCTTGGTCAACATTGGTCAACCACAAAAAGACAAAATCCTCAAAATACCCAAAATACCCTAAATGTTAAACCTAATTTCACCAAAAGTCCCTAAACCCTAACACCGTTATCTCCTTTATAATAAAGAGATAACGGTCGTTATCCCTTTATAACTTAACCCTTTATTACCGAGCCCAAATCCTCACCTGTGACCCATTTCTTTTATCCCGGGCCCAAGTCAAACCTACACACACTCCCGGGTCAAACAAAGGTATAAAAAGAAAAGAAAAGAAAAGAAAAAGGGCAGGAAATCCCGTTTTTACTGTTCGTCTCCTTCTTCGTTTTACCCTGCATCAAAATCATAGGGTAAAATGCAATTGACAGCGTGGCTCTAAGATTCAAGTACCAAGCTCTTATGTGGCAAAAGAAGACGTCACCAAAGCCTCCCATTGGCTAGAATTGACATAAGGAATGACATAGAAACACACAAGGAAAGGAATTTTTGCACTAAATTTAGGGCAAAGGAATTTTTTCACTCACAGGAGAAATATATAATTTTTTTTCATTTTCAGCTTATAAAATTTAGCTTTTATGATTTTTCTTTAAAAATGTTTTAGCTTATTGTTTACTTAATGTCATTTCAATTTTTAGTATTGTAATCAGCTGTTTTATTAATAGAAATTGAGTTTCCTTATTATGCTCTTACTTTTCTCAAGCTTACTTACATATAAACTTTGATAAATAAGCTGTTACTGTTTCATAAGCTTCTAATAAGCTCATCTCAAGCTCATCTAAGTCTCTAAGCTTAGATTGAACTAAATTCAGTCATTAACTTTACTTAAATCTAAAATCAAGTTTAATACCTATGCTATGGATGGAATTGGTTGCTTTGGATGATAAGCTTACCCTGGAAGAGCTTATTGGACTTTACTAGCTTATCCTTGTGATAAGCTAGAGCTTGTTGAAAGCTCATTTGAGCTTAATCTTAGCCTTGTTTAGAGCAAAGGCTCCTGTAAGTTTCTTCTTTACATTTAAGCTTAAATTTACACTATTAGCTTTAATCTGTTTCATACTACTTATTATTTGCTTATTATAGTTTAGATTAGTTTATAATTGCTTATTATTTGTGTTTAATGCTTATTTAGTTCAATTGTTTGTTTAAATCTTAATTTTCATGTTTTTAATACAAAAAAGTCATAAAAACCAAAAATATTAGCATTAGTTGTTAGCTTATTGTTTTTGCTTATTTGATTGTTGAAATATGTTCATTAGGTTTGTTATTAGCTTATTATTATCTGGTATTTGAATTTTGCTCTTTAAATCTCAAAATTATAAGCTTAAAATGGATTTGAGCAACTTAAAGGAGTGTTTGGGTCAAGCAGTACTAACTTAAGTTAGTACTGCTTGAGGCCATTTAGTCCTTTAAGCTCACTTTAAATCACTTATTTAAGCTTATAAGAGTAGAATTTATAAGTTTTATTTGGCTAAATCAAGTTTCAATAGGTTTTTGTGTTAGCTTTATGAGTCTGAGGTCATAAGCTCAGATTCATAAGCTATTTGTGCTTAATACTTTTCTAGCTGCCCTTTTTGATCATTTTGTGTTAGTTTAGTAGTATAAATAATGTTAGATTCAAGAATTTAGGCCTGCATGTTTTGGATTTGAGTTTTAGTTTTAAACTGTCAAATGCATTAGCATTAGTAAACAGCCAAAAGCTCATTTTCAATCTAAAAATTTAGTTAGGATAAGCTAGATTTAGGTTTAAAAATTTGTTGCACAAGTAGTTTAATAGTAACTCTATATCTGTTTTAGCTTATTTAGTGATAATTAGCTTATTTAGATAGCTTAATTAAGGGCTGCAATTCATCATTTGTCTTTTCATAAAATCTTAGAAAAAAAAATAGTAAACAGCTTTTTCTTATAGCTTTTTCTTTGCTTATTTGATTTTCAAAATGCTTTTTAAAAGTTGTTTTAAGTAGTATTCTAGGTGTACTCTTTAGGGAAATAAGCCAAAAGTCCATAAGGATCCTTTAGCTTATTGAAAAATAAGCTCAAAGGTGCCTTTAGGGGCTGTTTGGTTAACAGTTTGCACCATAAGTGCTTATTTCTTTCTTTTAGCTTATTGCTTATTGATTTTGCTTAATTCTTGCTTAGATTTTCTTATTAGGTTAGTATAAACCCATTTTAGCTTATTTGGTTTTGCCATAAGCTTATTTGAGCTTATTTGCTTTCTAGTGTGAATTTTAAGTATTTTTAAGCCTTTTTAGCTTTTCGTCTATCTAGCTTATAATTTGTGCTTATTTTTGTTCTTGTGTGCTTTTTAGACGTAGCTTATTGTCTGTTTTAGCTTATTTGTCATTTTCGTTTGCTTATTCTCCTTAAAAAATGAAAACAGTTAGTTTTTAGGACTTAGTAGTATTTAAGCTTATTCTGCCTTGTTTAGCTTATTTTAGAGCTTATTTGTGCTTTATAAAAAATTGTCTTTGTAAAAAGTGCTTATTTTTAAGTTTTCTAAAAATTTATAAAAAAATGACCAAAACTAAAACACTTGGGATAGTGGGATGCCCCGGGTGAGCAAGGCTCGAACCCGGGACCTCTACTGTAACATCCGAGAATTTTCGAAATTTTGAATGACGATTTTACCCTTTGACTTTTAGGGTCTGGCTTGACTTATAAGAACGACCATCTAAATCACGTTTTCACGACTCGGACTCTAAAGCAATTTGACGTGGAATGACATTCCTGACAACTTTTTAGTTTTGCCCGAGACCCGAAAACAGTCAGAAGGTGACTGAAATGCCCTCGCAAGATTTTAGAATCAAGAACGAGTACCGACACAAAATAATTAAATTACATTTAATTATCACGTTTTATTGAATAAGAATATTTAATAAATTATTTAACATTTTATTCAGTGACGTTTGTTGAAGACGCAAATATTCGAGTAAAATGATCATTTTACGGACAAGTTTATCGAAAATATACGAAATAAATAATAAACGTTTTAAATAAAAAATTTTAAAACGTTTACGAAAAGTAGTCGAGTGAATACTCATTTTTATCAGAAAAATGATTTGGAAAACAATGGCGCAAGTTTCGAGAGTTGAATCGTCCGTTAAGTCTTTCAAACGAGTCCCGAACCGATACGTATCGAAACTATACTAAAAAGTTACAAAATGAACCCCATTTGCTTTGTTAGGGTTTCAAATTGCAAAATTTCATTTTTTAAGAATGGGATTCATTCCGTTTCGTTTTCGTGTTTTTAAGCTCAATTCAAACTCTGTTTTTTGTTCTACTTTCTTTAATCTTATTTTTAGTCAATTCGGGTTTTAGTTAGCAGTGAAAAGATTCATGTTGTTTATCTTTGATAATTTAGGTTTCTGCCTGCATTCATTGGCCTCGTGGGATCCTCCGCAATAGTCGCAAATTAGGTAGGGGTTTTTCAACCCAAGCTCTCGAGTAGGTGTTTCGAGGTAGGAGATTTGGTTGCAAGAGCTTTCTAGACGCCCCCTGAATGTAGATTGCATTGCCTTCAAAATAGAAGAAACGTTCATGAATGGTAACATGTCATCCCACATATCGTCTTGGTATTGGATGTAATCTTCAATTCGATTCCACCCCTCTTCTTTGGTGAGAGAGTTGAAGCGAAATTGAGCGAATTGATCGAGTTTCATACAGTTGTCCAGGTATATGTTATCGTGAAAGATTTGTACCAGAAGCCATTTTTGTATCCCATGATGAGGGACTTGTTTGATTAGGTTCTGGAAACGGATCCAGGCGCTTTTGATGGATTCGTCATCCCCTTGTTTGAATCGGAGGATTAAGTCTCTAAGGGACGAGGTACATCCTGCTGGAAAGAAGTAATCAAGGAATCGTGATACGAGCTGATCCCATGTCATGATTTGAGTGGGGGGGATTTTTTTAAACCATTCTGTCGCTTTTCCCTTGAGGGAGAAATGAAAGAAGCGTAGCCTAGATGTATCCCTTGTGGCTCCGTCGGCTTGTACGTTATTGACGATACTTAAGTAGTGATTCACATGACGGAGGGGGTCATCTCTTCTCAATCCTTGGAACATGCATGTTCCTTGAATTAACAAGATGTCACGTGAGTCAACGATTCTCCCGGTCTGTTCGGCTGGGAGGATGATTAGGTTTTGGAAACCGGAGGAATTGGGGTGAGAATGTTCATGTAAGGTTTTGGGAGGGGTTGGCGGTTTGGTTCCAGTATTGTTGGAAGAGGATGCTTCATCATCAAAGAGGTTTCTTCTGGCTATAGCTAGAGATTCATTTTATTGTAGACGCCAGGAGGCTCTCCTAAGCCTTCATAATTCTTTTTCGGGTTCGTCGAGGTGACAGTTTTACAAAACAGACGACACAAAGAAAAGATAGACTACGAGAAAGCTAATGTACTGGAATTAAAATTCTCACTTGATAAGAATCAAGCGAGTAGAACTAAGTTAAACAATGATCGAAACCTAACTATTCCCCACACACCGGTACCAAAAACTTAATGTGAAGGTCGTAATGGACTTCAACACAAAGTTTTACAACTCCCTAGGCAGTGTACCTAATCGTTGCAGTATAGTATAGGCAATACTCGGGGGTTGTTATCGTTCTCTAAGGGAATAGTTTGGGAAGGCTCGAACACGGTCTAACAGAATTCTACGGGGCTGAGAGAAGATTCTTTTTGTGTTTTTATATTTATAGGAACACAGGTAAATATCATGATTTGAGAGGCTGGTTTGATTAACTAATAACTAAACTAATTAATATCTAAACTACTGGTGATAACTTTATGATAAACAAATGTATTTACCTAATCATGCACTACTCCTCAGATTCCTTTTCCTAGATCCATTGCTTTGTCACACTTGTGATGATCTGTGTAAGTATTTCATAGGTCATGAACGGATTACGCGAACCCGCCGTCTATTTAATATTCCGTTAAGGCAACGCACAAGTAAGGTAGTATGAAGACTATTTCAAGGCCCCTAAGAGTATATTAAATGCATGTGATATATCTTAAGATGGATCAACCATATAATAGGTAAGGTAGTATGAAGACTATTACCGATGGTATCCTTTCTACACACTCGCGTTTCCCTAGACATGTCAACAGTGATACAAAAGCTGGTTTTATAAAGCTTAACGCGTACATTCATCAACAAGAAGCAACATCAAAAGGATCTACAACCTAAGTTTTATGCAATCATAGATAAATACAAAGGAGAGTTTAGCCTCGAATGTTATAAAGAAAGCAAAAAGATAAATCAATCAGACAACACATAGACATATTGAATGATTAATGATAAATAACCTTACTTGATTAAAACATGAATTCAAGGTAGTACAATAGGGTTTTGAGGCCCTAAAAACGACCATAAAGCTGCTAGAATGACTAGGGTTCGTCTCCCTAGGTTTATACAAAGTTACACACTTAAAACTCTAAAAATGGTTTTATATTTATAGAGATATCGACGCGACGACGTCGCTTAGAAATCTTGACGCCGTCGCCACGTAGATGATTCTAGATCATTTTTAAGTCGGCCACGTCCTGACGTCGTTGTGAAATTCCTGATGTCGTCACCATATAGATCACGACGGTGTCGCTTTATGCCTGCGACGCCGTCTCCAGCCACTGTTTGCATAAATCTTCAAGAGATTTAGTGTAGGTCCGTAATCTTGTTAGTTTCTTCTCCAAATGAGCCCAAGTCACGTTTATTTCCTCCAAAAGCCATCCAAGTGCTAAAAACATGAAAACAAACGATTAAGCACATAATCTGGGCATATTTGCATGATTTTGGGGGTTAAATGACCCCTAAATAGTGTATAAAATAACACCTCATCACCTCTTCAACAAGACTTTATTGAGAGCTAAAATGCCAGAGGAGTGGAGACTCAGTGAGGTAATCCCCATCTACAAGAACAAGGGAGACGCACAAACATGTAGCAACTACAGGGGCATTAAACTACTTAGTTACACCATGAAACTGTGGGAGAGAGTTATTGATAGAAGGTTGCGACGAGAGACCAAGGTGTCAGAAAACCAATTCGATTTTATGTCGGGACGGTCTTCAATGGAAGCTATACACATTATTAGAACCCTTATGGAGAAGTATAGAGAAAGACAAAAGGACTTGCATTTGGCATTTCTAGACCTTGAGAAGGTATATGACAACGTTCCACGAGAGTTGATTTGGAAGACTCTAAGAGATAAAGGAGCCCTAGTGAAATAAATAAAGGTTATCCAAGATATGTACGAAGGGGCGGGGACTTATGTGCGGACTCCAACCGGAAACTCAGAGTACTTCCCGGTGGATGTTGGGCTACACCAAGGCTCAGCTATTAGCCCGTACCTTTTTGCCTTGATTCTCGATGAGCTGTCGAGGGGGATACAAGAGAGCATTCCCTGGTGCTTAATATTTGCGGATGATATTGTGTTAGTTTCGGACACGCTAGAGGGGCTGAATGGAATATTAGAATAGTGGAGGGAGACGCTAAAAGACAATGGCCTACGGGTCAATAGAGAGAAGACATAATACCTGCGATGCGACTTCATCAGGAATGAGAACGACCAAAACGAGGATGCGAAAATACGCATTGGCGAACATATCTTAGAGCCGAAGGAGTCATTTAGATATCATGGATCCGTGATTCACAAATCCGAAAAGATAGAGGATGATGTAATACACCATATTCAAGCAGGCTGGCTGAAGTGAAGAGCAGTCACAGGAATCCTGTATGACACAAACGTCCCTGTAAAGCAGAAAGGAACATTCTATAGGGTGGCAATTCGACCAGCTATGTTGTACGGGTCAGAGTGTTGGCCGTTAACGAAGGTCTAAGTGAATAGGATGGAGGTTGCAGAAATCAGGATGTTAAGGTGGACTTGTGGTAAGACCTTACTAGACATGATCCCGAATGGAGCTTTTCGAAGAAATATCCAAGTTGCGACTATCGTCAACAAGATGAGAGAAGGACGATTGAGATGGTTTGTGCATGTCAAGAAGAGACCACAATCATCACCTGTTATGAGGGTGGAGTCTATTACCGTCGGTGACGTGAGAAGAAGGGGTAGACCAAAGCTCAGGTGAGAGGACAGACTGAAGACCAACCTAAAAGAGCTGCTATTGTCTGAGGACATGACCTCTGATAGGAACTCGTGGAGAACTAGGATTAGGGTAGACGAGGATGATGCATAGGAGTCGCTTTGCTTTCCCTGGCTCTTAGTCTTTTTTTTACGCATAGGCCCTTCTTGCCTTCTAGGAGTTTCTTGCTTGTAGGTAGGCTTTTCTCTTTTTGCCTGCTCTTTGGTTTCTGTTGTTTCGCTTAGCTTTTTTCCCCTTTTTGTGTCTTTTTTCTCCTTGTGTATGTTCTTTGGCTGTTATGCTTTTATCTGCTTGCTCTGCCATATTTGCTTATATGTGCCTAGTTATTTTTTTGTTTTGTTCTTTATGTGCCCATAGGGTCTTTATGTTAGGCTTATCTTTTCACTCTCTAAATATATTTGTTGGCTTTTATGTTGTTCCGATTGCGTTTTGGCTGGTTTGCTTGTATCTGCTTGTCATGCCGTATCTTCGCCTTTGTGCCTAGTTGTGTTTTTGCATGTATGTGCCTGTCGTGCTTTTATGCTTTTATGTGAAGGAATGTACATATAAATAATATATGCCCGGTCTCGGTTTGAGCCTATGGAGATGCACACGTAATTCGTTGGTAATAGTTAATTAAATATATTGAGATATAATTAATTAAATGTTAAACAATAAGGACTTTAAAGGAAAATCGGGAAAAAGGAAAGTGGGCTATGCCCCTTCCCTTTGCTCTAGTCGGCCGAATAACCCAACCCAAAGGAGGTGGGTTTTTGCTTGTTAACCAAGTATTGAGAAAGGCTATAAATAAAGATTAGGGATTCATTAGTTAAAAAAACCCTAAATCTCTCTTTCTTTCTCTTTGTGCTTGATCGACCGAAACCCATATATAGGGGTGTTCGTTTTTGCTTTGTTCGACGACAAGGAAACAAGAAACATAGTTTCTTGTGTTGATTTGATTCAAGGTTTTCCAAAGGCGATTGTTTAATACTATTAGTACTAGCATACTCTATTGCTAAGAACGTATTGTGTACAAATCCGTAGAGAGATCATACTTTGATCTTTATTGTTTCTTGATTGAAGAATTGCTAAAAGGTACACGTTTTCTTTTACTTTCTTGTTATGTTAATTTATATGACTATATGAAGATCATACGTGTTTATATTCCGCTCCGCTGCGTACTCATATTTATTAATAGTTAATATGGTCTTTATGTCTACTAATTTTAACATTATGCTCCTTTGCTTCTGTGTTGGTATGTGCCTATGTCCACCTATATGTTTCTTGGCTCTATGTTGGTATGCTCTTTTTTGTTATATGCTCTCGGTTTTCGTCTCCTCTCACGTGACCTTTTTGGATGGCAGGCTTACTTGCCGGAGGTCCCTTATTGGAAAGCAACCCTCTACCTCGGTTAAGGATTAACTGTCTACATCCCACTTACCCCTACCTCATTTGTGCGGGATTGAATACGGTTGTTGTTGTGGTGAGTAGCTAAAGTTATCAGAATCATGCAAGCTATACATTCTCTAGAACATATTTGTCATGCTATATTAAAAGTACATGTATTAAAAGACATTTTTTTTAAAGTTTGAAAACAAAAAAAGCCGGATTTAGAGACGTGATCAATGGCGCTTTTGGGACGAGACGCACGTCAAACGATCACATAAGATACGGAGAGCCTACATGCACCGCATGTTACATGCCGTGTGTCCCTTTATTGTCCATGGTTACTACTTACTACTAAAAAAATTTACTATATTATTTCCATGCATTGAATTTCTCTTTTTTTTTCCTTAAATGGGTTTTGTTTTCTTGTAAACCGACTGTGGCTTCTATTAATATTTCGATTTATGATTGAAATAACATGATTTTACGGGAGATCAAGTTTTAAATAAAGGTTGCATACTTATTTTTTTATTTGGACACTCAATTATATAAACAGTTAATGAACAATGTGAATGTGGGATTGGGGGATGGGGTACAGGCTTGGGAGGGTGGTTTCAATTATACCAACTATATTAATACACTACAATAAGAAAGTGTTTAAAAAAAATTATGAAAGTACAAATCAATTCTAAGTGTCCAACTTTTTAATTTTATTAAACAATGATGGTCATCATATGCATGATTTGATGGTCCGAACATTATATAAATACACATTTGAGGTCAAAAACGAAGTCGTTTAAACCTTGGGCTCCTTTTTTTTTAGGCTGACTTTAGCCATCCACATTGGCTCATGAGGTCAGGCCCATGCTCCCTTTTTTTAGGCCCCATCCTTTTTTCAAAACTTTCGGCATTAGCTAATGTAAGTGGGACAAACAACATATCTGAAACACTCTAGAAACTCCACCATCATGTTAATACCAACAGCTGATGTGATCATCGTGTTGTACATCATCCACATACGAAACAAACATCTGTTGCGATCATCTAGGTATGCAGTCCCTGACATTTTCTAAAATGTTATGCATTTTGTCTGTCAAGTTAAAGTTTTGATTGTATAGGACTGTAAGCTCTTTTTTACTTATCTTCGAATGATACTGTGTGCCCTGCTTTAAAATAACTTTATTAACTATGGAAACTAAAGGAAAGTGACTGAAAAGGAAGCTATTGGATGAATGTGATCACAATTTTCATGTAGAAAGTAGTTCAAAAAAACGAAACCTAAACAACTCGGAACCGAGCGAGGGAAATTCGGTTTATTCCCAGTATCGACGGATTTATTGATATCAACTTGCGTATGAAGAACATATAGTTAGTATAATGTGTAATTGGCATGGTGGGGAAAAAATTAGCCCCGCTGCAACGCACATTTTCATAACATACAATCCCCTTTATAAAAGAAATCCTTGTGTGGCCAAAAAGACATAGAGTTTGTTGCTACTTACAAACACTAGAACCAAAATGGGGGTGTGTAGGTATTGAGGTAGCTTTTCCTATGTTGTTAAATTAAAGGCGATTAAAGTTAAACCAATGGGAAATTCGCTAGAGGTTTGATCCGTGTAAACAAACTTTATTCCCCTAAAATAATGTGATCGACGTTCGTTCCATTTTTCACAATTCTAATTTTGCGAAAAAGACTCTCAAATTTGTACGGAGTACATCATATTCACTTTTTTTAGTCTTTGAAAGTAAAATGACGTGTGTCACAAGCTGTATGTAAATCTAGATCGAGCTATAGAAAGTTTATAAGATATTTTGCATACTTGGACAAATCAAGAGTTTCAAACTGCATTGTATATTATCTTAGTGGCAACACAGATGTTCTCCTCGTCGGTGTAGATCTTATAGTAGTAGTTTTCGTTTATTAAATTTGATATAAGCAAAATGATACATGATGTGATGATGGGACCAAAGGAAAATCCCATGTAAATTCATGTAAGATTAGGTACACTTCCACCATTGACTTTCTTGCCCTCATAACTTTCATAAACTTTCATACTACATAAATGATAAATCTATATATGTACTAAAACTCTTTTCTAACATAATTTTCTCAAACACATCCTACAAATTCTCTCATGTCTTCTTCAGGTATATCTTTTGAATCATCATCAAACTCACCACCACCACCACTACCACCATCATCAACCACAACCGGTGTACCTAAGTTTAAGTCTTTACCACCACCTTCACTTCCCATTTCTCCACCGTCGTTTTCACCCTCTTCTTATTTTTCATTTTCGGGTGGCCTTACAGCGGCTGAGCTCCTCGATTCTCC
This sequence comes from Tanacetum coccineum, assembly GCA_026074375.1. Taxonomy (NCBI): domain Eukaryota; kingdom Viridiplantae; phylum Streptophyta; class Magnoliopsida; order Asterales; family Asteraceae; genus Tanacetum; species Tanacetum coccineum. The sequence goes on from BQNB010089171.1 coordinate 14,477, forward strand.
TGCTCTTATCTCTTCTTCCCATGTAAGTCAGTTAATCTGCTATTAATGGTTTCTTGAGCTATGCTCAATTCTCACCATGCATAAAAAGTTTTTTTTTTTTTCTTACCAAAATTATACTACTCCTTTTTAGTGTATAACAAATGGGTTTTTTGAGATATTAAAAACCCATGTGACAAAATTTGAACTTTGTAAGTTTTACTACCATTTTTCTTTTTCTTTTTTTATCAAGAACATGTTTTTCTACTTATATTTGTAGATCTTTATGTTAACACCAAATGGGGTATTGATAATATAAAAAACCCATGTCACAAATTTTGAAATTTTCATTTTTGTTAGCATTATTATGATCATGAACACATGATTATATATTCTGACTATATTTTTACAAATTTCTTGTAGATTTTACCATCTCCAACTACTGGTTCTTTTCCATTTCATGCCTTCAATTGGAACAACAATAATCAGATTCAAGAACAAAGTACAAAGAAAGAGCACAACAACTTCAATGGTTTCAAGTTTCAAAACCAATCAAATCCTCCATCAGTAAGTTTTACTATTTATTTCTTACCTTATTTGTGCTTGTAATTTCTTATCATAACTTTTTATCTGTTTGTTACCTTTTAATACTTATAAACAATTTTCGCGTACAATTTTGATAATGTTTGGTATATATGGATTATTTGCTAGTGAAATAAGATATCAACTAAATACTCCCTTAATCATCAAGGAACGACTTTTATCGTGAAAAATGACATAAAAACCTTTTGAAAAAAAACATATATGGGTTTCTTTCGTCCGTAAGAATTGAATACTAACTCGATTCAAACGTTTCAGGGAATTTATGACACAAACTTGGTAAAAACAGAGTATTCTGCTCAGAAAAAAAGCATTGAATCGCATTACACACGTGATCACAACTATAACTATCAATCAGCTCCAAAAAAGCTAGGCGATGGATATAACTGGAGAAAATACGGACAAAAGCAAGTTAAAGGTAGCGAGAATCCAAGAAGTTATTACAAATGCTCGTTTCAAAATTGTCCTATGAGGAAAAAAGTGGAGACATCATTAGATGGAGATATTACGGAGATCGTTTATAAGGGAAGTCATAATCATCCAAAACCGCAATCTAATAAACGATCAGCTTCTTCATTGGGTTCGAGTAGCTCATTTGGAGTTAGTCAAATGAACGATCTCCAACATCAGTCTAATGGTTCTAAGCATTGGGAAATGGTTGGGACCCCTGAGAATTCATCGGTTTCGATTGGAGATGACGAGTTTGTTGAAGATGAAGCTCATGCTAAAAGATTGTGAGTTCCATTTGTTCAAAGTACAAATTGTACTTGATAACTGTTTTTTATGTGTATATATGCAAATGACCCTTTGTATTATCTTTTACCAAATTTGGTATGGTCATTGGTGATGGCTTACTTATTGGTCTTTTGTTTTTGTCTGATAGAAAGATGGAGAATGAAAACGAAGGGACGTCGATGGAAGGAAGTAGGACTGTAAGAGAGCCGAGAGTGGTGGTTCAAACTATAAGTGATATTGATATACTCGACGATGGATATAGATGGAGAAAATATGGTCAAAAAGTGGTTAAAGGGAATCCTAACCCGAGGTAATCTTTTTATTTGGTTTGATTTTAAGTTCATACTTTACTAACGAGGGTATACCTCGTTGCTAAAAAAGATAGTAATTTTGCACATTAACATTCGTATGTCTTTAACTCATCATACGATCAATTCATGCAGGAGCTACTACAAGTGCACTACACCGAGTTGTGGTGTAAGGAAACATGTCGAACGGGCATCCAATGATATGAGGTCAGTGATAACGACTTATGAAGGGAAGCACAATCATGACGTGCCAGTGGCTCGTGGCATGGGTCATCGACAATTGTTGTCAACCAACTCTAACAACAATGGAGCCACCATGACAACTAACCCATCACAATTGTCGTATATGCATTCTACCAACTCTATGATCGATCAAACTCGTGGTTCCAATTTGCCACCATCATCACAATTTACGTTAGAGATGTTGCACAAGCCACAAGGTTTTGGGTTCTCAGGGTTTGAGAACCCTATACGTTCTGCTTACATGAATCGGCAACCAAATCATGATAGTGTGTTTTCTAAAGCTAAAGACGAACCTCAAGATGACAACTTCTTAGAGTCTTTGCTATACTGAAATTGTTTTCGGTAAGTTAAAGCGTTGATGTACATATACACGTAGGGTCTCTATAGAAAAGTTGTATTGGTTTGATTCTTTTGTTGTTCATTGCTGGTCTTTTGGGGATATTGCCCTTTTTTTTCTTTTACCAACATAATGTATATTCTTTCTGATGCTATATAATAAAATGATTTCTGTCACTGTAACTTAGCAACATAAACAACTAAGTGGAGAAATAGTATTTTATGTGAAGCGTGTTGATGGTGTCATCTTAACTAACAAAGATCAGATTAAGCAATCAATAGGAACTTTGTAATTAAATCACACACAATTGAAGATAAGTTGGTAAGATAACAACATATTCGGTGAGATTAGATAACAACATATATACAAACAAAATATACACAATTTTATATTATACCTTTACGTCTCGTGAAGTCATAAACATTTATTTTTTCTGTTTCATAGGATTGAAACATTTGATCTTGTACTATATTTGACTGAAAAGTTCGTCTATTAAATAAATCCGTACGACAATGATAAAATCAAAGCATATAATGTTGTCCTAAGTTGAGTAAGCCAGAATAATGTCAAGATATACACATATATGTGTATATGTTTTTAGTTTTAATAAACCATAATGCATGATTAAATGTTAATCGCAGCTTAAAAAAGTGTTCTTATTTTGTAACATAAATATATACTTAATCCCTAACGAACCTAGAGTAATGCTATCCTCGTAGCAATGGTTGAATTTAACCATATCTTATCTCTTAAGGATCATTTAGAAGGCTTTATCTCTTATGATTAAGTTGATAAGTAAAATGTAAATACTTATTATTATCTCCTTACGCATTTGATCACAAGATGACAAAAAATTGGAGCACGTGGTTTGACTTAGATGCAAAAAAGCTACTCCCTCCGTCCCATATTAAGTGTCCATTTATGACTTTTTGAATTCTTTTTTCATAAATTTTGACCGTAAATATTTTTCTTTATGTTATATAATGCTTACTGAAAATTATACCAATGAAAAATACATTCGAAACTCTATCCATTCATATATTTTGCATTGAGTATCATATAACATAAGAAGAAATAATTAAGGTCAAAGTTGAAGAAAAAAGACTTTAAAAAGTAAAAAATGAACACTTAATATGGGACGAAGGGAGTAGGTTTTATTAGATGAATATATTAAATTAGTCGATAATATTAGTGAGTCATACTTGACTCTTATATTTGGTATGATTATAGGATTAGTCATTCATTAGTTGTACATTTAATATTCTTAGCTGTATTGTAGTTATCTTGGAGCTCAAGCTCATCCGCTTTGTAATCTATATATACATTGTAATGTGTGAGAAATAATCAAGGACATCAATTAGCCTTTCGGGGTTTTCTATATTCCAATATGGTATCAGAGACATTGGTACGATCTTGAGACCTACTCAATCATCAAGCCGCCGCTGCCGCTGCTCTACCACCCCGTCAAATCTCTCCTCCACCGTTTGTGACCATAAACAAACGAACATCCCCTCCAAAAGAATCAAATCTCTCTATCTTCATTCTCAAAACCTAACTGTCGGCCGTCATGAGCCGTTTCTATCATCTCCAAAAAGAATCAAATCTCTCTCCATCTCTATTATCAAAACCCTAGTTGTCGGCCACCATGAGCCGCAACTAAATTTAAAAAAAAATATCTCTATCACCTAACCGTCGGCCGTCATGAGCCGCTTCTATCTTTTAAAAAAAAAAAAATTTGCTTCTATTCTCTCCACAAAAAAAATTGTTATTAAAAAAAATCAATCTGAACTTCTATCAAGTTTCTTCTCAGGATTTTTCTCCGTTTGCAAGTTTAACTCCAGTCGGATCGAAGACCTCCGCTCCAGCAGCGGGGGAGTATTAGATGAATATATTAAATTAGTTGATAATATTAGTGAGTCATACCTGACTATTATATTTGGTATGATTATAGGGTTGGTCATTCATTAGTTGTACATTTAATATTCCTAGTTGTATTGTAGTTATCTTGGGGCTCAAGCTCATCCTCTTTGTAATCTATATATACCTTGTAATGTGTGAGAAATAATCAAGGACATCAATTAGTCTTCGGGGTTTTCTATCTTCCAATAGATTTGTGATCGATGGATAAAGAGTATGTCTTTTTCCAACAACCGAAGGGCCGGTTGGATTTTAGATTATTCTATTTATGAATTCGTCATCGATGACATATAATATGTGTTACATATGACAGTTGTAATGAAAGAAAAAGGTTGTTTTGAATTGGTCAAAGATAGCTTAATGAACACGTTCGTCAAGCCACATGTTGTTCTTTCGAATCTTCCAAATAACATATGCGATGCATATTAGAAATGGGTACTTTTCGCTTTTGTCACGTAAAATATGACTTTTTGGACTAGTTACAAACATGAAATGACATAAAGAAAACAATCTGTTTTGGTCACTTTGACAGTTTGGACAGATGTTAAATTTGGATAAGAGCGAGTTGGATTCATTTAAGGAAACTAGAACAAAGTTAACAACCATGCTAGAAGATCTAGTAAACTATTCAACTGTAATATGAGTGGTTTTTTTCTTTAGATGATACTTCATATTACACGCTTTTTACATATTATTTTTCTCACAACTTTTCGATTAATATGTTACCTGGATACTACTAGAGTACACGACAACCAGTTTATTGGTAATACAGATGTGAAAATCGGACCCATACAAAGAAATGAACAATAGAAACACGGACTAATTCGTAAGAAAAAAGATAAGAGTTATGATATATAGGCCTAACAATGAGACATAATAGTAGGCCTACACCATTCACTTTTTGATAAATGTAATACACATTTTCTCTTTTATCATTTCCCACCAATCAATTATTCAAATTAACCAATCACATCTTTAGGTCTACTTTTATGTGTAAGTTTTAGGCATACAAATCATTTTTCAAAAGATAAAACATGGGTTTCTGTGTGGTTCCCTTGATACATGTAACCAAGTTATTTATAGGGCGGAGTTAAGAAAGATATTAACTGTTAGTGATTTTAGTGTCATCAACTATTTTAGGTAATTGGATTTACTAGAGACCAATGAGATTTCATATTATGCTCGGACAGGAGTTAGGGAAGTGCGGAGTGCACACTCGTTTGTGCTAATATGTTTCCACCACGACAAAAACGCAGGGGTCAAGGGGCAGCACCCCTTGTGGGGTCCCGGGGCAACGCCCCTTGCTGGGGTCCCGCTTTCAGGTGAGCGGGGGTCGAGGAGGGAGGGGGGGCCTCGTTGGGGGTCTGGGGGTAACGACCCCAGCGAGGTTCGGGCAGCGCCCCGCCCTAAACGGTATATTTGGTGCTCCAAGTTGGTTACCCGTTTTTCCTACCCGGCTTTCTCACATTTTTCCCCAACCATTGTGACTGTTGGTTTTCAACCAACTTTAACTGTCATAAATGTGGTTGTGGTTTGTCTTCCGCTACTTATTAAGCTTTGTAAGTCTTCATCTTCCTTTAAATCTCTGTATATTGAGTTGTTTACACTGTTTAGTGTCACACCCCGTCTAAGGCGGAAACACGAGGTGTAAAGGACAGGATAATCATAACACATTGATATAATACAATAGAAAATTCACTAAATGAAAGATAAGCATAAACGTGTCATGACGACTCTCGGCACAAGTGAAGACTTATATTGTGGATAGTAAATACCACGGCAACATAGTCACATAGCCTTAAAATTCTCACAACACGGGACAAGTACAAATAAAGTCAAATAGGAAACATAAACATAAAGATGGAAATGCATGAACACAAGGGATAAGTAACCCATAGGGGTTACGTCCTAAGTCTCTCTAAGCAATGTGAGGAAAGTCCTATTCCTCCTTAGGCACAGCGAGCTGATTACCTGAAAATGAATACTCGAAAAGATCAACATAATGTTGGTGAGCTCGTAGGTTTAAGTAAAAGACACACTTGTTGTGCATATAGTTTAAATAGGACAATAGCGAGAAGATATGCATATACGACATCTAGTATCATCACACAATAACAATTAACCTAATAATAAATCACATAATAACAAATCACATAATAAAACTCAAATACGTGGGTGCATCTTCCCAAAGGTATATTGGCGCCTTACCTAGGTGAAATGGATGTCTCTTCCCGAGATAGTTTACTTCCACAATTTAGGTGCCAACACACATATAACAATATAAACGCACATGATGTCCAAGTAAGAATAGTTTAACACAACACAAAACATTTTAAAATATCATTTGAGTATCATTTTCCCCTAGGAAAAACATAAGTAAAAGAGGGGTTACGAAGACTCACCTTAAGCAAGCGGTGAATCGAAATAAATAAACAAGCGAAGAACGAGTATGGTTATCCTAAACGCGGCCTAAATGGAATATAGTGTGCTTTAGGTGCAAGTAAACGATAGTGAAACGATACATATGCGATTTAATAAGCCCTCATCACCCGAACATGTTTGCGTTTTAGTTATGTAAGTCAAAATGCGAGCTCATAAAAGTTATATAGTTTCTATTAAGTTTCGACGGTACAACAAAAGTTACTATTTTTACCATTCTTTAGAATTCCCGCACATTATCCATTTTCTAAATATTCTCGTATAATTTATATCTCGCCTAAAACACGCTAAGTATCCTTCAAAAGTCTAGTTACCAATTTTACTCGTCGTTATATTCGTCACTTTTATTTTTAAGTCACCAACTTAATAAATCCTTTCTTACTTACTTAATATTTTTTTTTGAAAGTCTTCGACGCACATAAAAAATATATAAGTGATACTATAATATTTGTTAAGAGTTTTACAGCTCATTCGGACTTAAAAACGCCAAAAAACCTCTTTTTAAGTTTTAAACAACTCACATTTTTCGAGCAGAAAGTTTATAAAATTTCTAGATTTTAGTCAGTTTTTACAAAGGCGTAACTCCTTTGTTATAATGATTTACAAAATGGTCGAAACCTACGTTTTAAGGAAAAAGCATGTTCTACAAGTTTTATTTTATAAGTTTTACCCTACTCGGACCCGAAATGGCTCAAAAACACGAAAACGTAAACTGGACAGATTGTGTCGAAAACAATTTTTGGCGGGAAAAGTTACTAGTTTTTGTCTGAACTTCATTTGGTAGTAACTCACTCGTTTTAAGGCCGTTTTTAGCGATCTTTATATCCACTTGTTCACATTTAAGTGTACTAGCATACTTTTAACATTTTGACTTTTCAAAGTGGATTTTAACAACTCGTTTTATTTTATAAAAATTCGGACAACAAGTATTTTACCCCAAAACTACGCTATATTTTTTTAGCCGCAAACATCACAACTTCATTTTTAACCTAAATCCCTTCCACCAATTGATACCAACACTCAAACAACTTCAAGACTACCTATTCCTTCCACCGATTGGTACAATAACACTAAAAATCACTTTTAACACATAAAATCATATTTTCAACCTAAAAGTACAATAATATTAAGATTAAGTTCCAAAAACATAAACAAGTTGTACAACCCTTTTTAATTGTTAGTTCATTTTATAAAAAACCTTTTACACAAACATGGTGATGAGATGTGTGCATAGATGAGAATATGTGAAAGATGTATGAAAAAGAGGTGAGAGTTTTGTTACAAGAATGAAGAGAAAAGATATACAATAACTCGAAACGATCTTGTATCTAACCCGGACATGACCATAAAAAAGGCACTAGCATCAAATGAAATCCAATATTTGGGATCAAGAAAAACATACACCAATAGTGTGTGCAATGTGTGTTTCGGCCGAGCCTCAAAGAAGAGAGAAAATGGAAAGAATTGTGTGTGTGTTTAGTGTGTGTAGATGATGAATGAATGAATGAATAAATGGATGAATGCTTAATACTTAAGCAAATAAGCATCCTAGGTTACTTGGGACCATTGGGAGACCAAGGTGAGAAATAGGTGGGATGGGTCTATACCATGGGGGACATAACACATAAAAAAAATGTGACGTGTGTGTTGTTTGTTTGGTTTGGATGCACCAAGCAAGGAGGAGGGGGACCAAACCATTTTCAAATTTTGAATATTTCGTTAACAATAGTATCTAGATATTTTGTGCTTAAGGGTAAACTCATACATACATGTAAAGTAAGTGTACTAGTAAGTAAATTTTTACGTAACACGTAAAATTTAAACACGCGACACAAATAAAATATACTTGTAAAGTCGTAACGCGTCAATCACGAGTAGACTACGTTTATTCAAAAGCCGGAACGCATCCGAATTCGTTTTTGCTAAAACGCGGTAAATTTAACGGTTTCAAAAAAATCAAATACTCACGAAACAAATAAATACTCAAGTAATTAGATAAATATAAATCTGAACATGACATTTGCTACATTTAACACTATCGATACCCTTGACCTACTTCCTAGAGAAGCAAGGAACCTTGCTTTGCCCATAGCTAGGTGTAAGACTTGATATATCAGATTGATTTGGTGTGTGTTGTTCTTTTATTTATTTGGGGTGTGTATGTGTGTTGTTCTTTCATTTATTTGTTGTTTGTATGGTTTATGTGTTAGTTTATTGGTTTTTGTTTGTTTTGCGGGCTTAATGATTTTTTTTCTTCTTGTTTGTCTGATGGTTGTTGTTGATTTTCTATTTGTTGTTTTTTATACGTTCTTGTTTATTATATTTGGTTTGTTGATATGTGTGGTTTAATCATGATTGGTGAAAGTTTCTTTACATGCTAGAAGTAAGTTTACTTTTGTTGATGGAACGTGTTTAAGAGAGTCTTTTGCTACTAGTGGTGTTTTGACTGCTCAACAGGATAGATGTAATATTGTTATTTTAACATGGATTATGAACTATGTGTCTCAAGATGTTTATATGGGATTGATTTATTCTGTTAATGTTGCTTCTGTTTGGAAACAATTAGAAGGAACTTATGATAATGTCGATGGTTCTATCATATACAATCTGTTGTAAAAGATAAATTTTATTAAACAAGGCGGTATTTTTGTTATTGATTATTATCACAGATTTAACTCTCTTTAGAGAGAATTTGATGCTTTAACTAAACTGCCTAGTTATACTTGTGATGTTAATAAAGAATTGTTATTGTACCATCAACTCATGAAACTAGTTCAGTTTGTAATGGGTCTTGATGACTGTTATCAGCCTGTTAGAAGTGCCCTTCTAACTAGGGATCCTCTCCTTGATGTGAAGGATGCCTATACTACTGTGTTAAGAGAGGAATCTCATAAAGGGGTTCTTAAGTCCTCTAGTGTGACTAAGATTAAGATGAATGCTACTTCTTTTGAAAAGTTCAATAATAATAAAAGGGGTAATCATAGTGCTAATAACGTTAGAGTACCTACTTTTGTTAATAGGAATAAAGGGCCTAATCTAAATTTGAAATGTAAAATATGTGGTATGATTGGTCACACAATTTAAAGGTATTATGATTTGATTGGTTATCCACCAAGGCTTAAGAAAGTGGCTAATCCAATTAAGCAGTCTAGTTTTATACAAAATTTAAATGCAAATGTGGACGTCAAAACTAATGAGAAGCAGCAGTCTGCTCCAAGTCTTTCTTCTTCTTCTTTCACTATTAAGTAGATGAAAAAATTACTAAGTTTGATCAATGAAACTCCTTATGAAAGCATTCATGCCAATATAATAGGTAAGGCTTATTTTTTGATGGTGCAAATCAACATTTGACCGTGTCAATTGTTGGAATGTTAAAAGTTATAGACATTTCAAATTTACAAATTAATGTTGGACACCCTAATGGTACTCTTGCAACTATAAGTCATTAGAAAATTTAAAATTGACTAATAATGTGGTGTTGTATAATGTTTTAGTTGTTCCTAGTTATTATGTTAGTTTACTATGTGTGAACAAGATGATTAAAGATAATAAATTATTTGTTGTTTTTAATGAGGGTAAATGTTACATTCGGGACTTGAAAAATGAGATAACCTTGGGGCCAAGTATACCTTAGTAAATGTAGTGGCCTATATCTCTTTGATTTGGATACTAGTAGGTCTTTAGGTCATGTTAATCTAGTTGTTTCTTATAATGTGTCTAAAAGTCTATGTCACAACATACTTGGCCATCCTGTTGACCAAGTTTTAGCTGTTCGTGAACATGATTAAAGCTTGTCTAAGTCTACAAGTATGTCATCTTATGCCACATGGCTAAATAAACAAGAGATCATTTTCCTTTGAGTGATCACAAGTCTGAGAGACTTGCTAAACTTGTGTATCTCGAGTTGTAGGGCCTATACAAAGTTACAAGCAGAGAAATGTTCAAGTATTTCTTGACAATTGTTGATGATTTTTTTAGGGTTGTTTGGGTCTATTTAATTGAAACTAAAGATGATGTTTTTAATGTGTTTGTCAATTTTATTAAAACGATTCACAACCATTTTGATGTTAAGGTTAAAACCACGAGGTCTGATAATAGGACATAGTTTGTTAATAAGAAAATGAATGAGTCTTTTTTATTTAGGAGTTATTCAACAGACTTCATGTACACATACACCTCGGCAAAATGGTACTGCTGAAAGGAAACATAAAAACTTGCTTAATGTTGCAAGAAGTCTTATGTTTCATGGAGGAATCCCCTTAAGATTTTGGTCTGATTGTGTGCTAATTGTTGTTTATCTTATTAACAGGTTTCCTTCTTCTGTATTAAATGGTAAGTATCCTTATGAGTTGGTACATGGGAAAAAACCAAATCCCTCCCATTTGAAAAGTTTTGGATGTCTATGTTTTTCTACTATCTTAAATAACAATGATAAATTCACATCTAGGTCTGAAAAATATGTTTTGATTGGATATTCTTCTGTCAAAAAGGCTTATAAATTGCTTAGCCTTGAAAACTAATTATTCAAG
>BQNB010089172.1:0-27472 GCA_026074375.1 Tanacetum coccineum
ACGGCAATACCTTAGTATGGGGGATTTTGGTATGTGCTTAATTACACATACCATTTCCAATAAAAACGGACTTAAAAGCTAAAAACGTACCAAAAATACATTGTATTTGTATGTTTTGCATTTGAATTGTGCAGGAACGGATATTTAAAAAGAAAGCCAAAAACAAACAAAGCCAGGCACGGGATGGAAAAGACAAAGTCAAAATTCAGCCAAGTGAAGAAAATACAACTTAAGGGACTAAAATTGCCAAACCTCAAGTTGTATTACAAGAGTAATAAGACAAGGGTCAAATTTGCAAACCAGGCAAAGTTTGAAATGAAGTTATAAGAGATGAGGGGCCAAAGCTGCCAACCTACCCAAAATAACCACTTTCCCGCCCAACAAAACCCCAGGTACAACTAGGAGGTCGTCCCATACCTCTTCCCTGCAAAACCACTCAACACCCTAGATAAATCATTTCAACCACTCCTCTATCAACCCCCCAAGCTGTATAAGTGCCAAGTTGGCAATCCCTCACCATTCCCAAGTATTTTCGATGGCTATGATTAACTCCAAATAAGCACAAAAGAAATTAAAGGCTGGGATTTGTTTTAGAATCACCTCACACAACAAGCACACTTGGTTTTTGTCTCTACAAAGAAACACAAAAGAAAGAGGAGATAGAAGACCAAGAGAAGAAGACTTCGGCTATAAATAAAGCTTTTTGTAAGCCTTTAGCACCGGAGGGAGATAGTTAACTAGTTAATTTTAGAATATCTTAGTTTAATTTTCAGTTTTTAAAAGTCATTTACAGCTTTTACTTTCAGTTTTGTAACACTTTCAAGTTTTAATACAAATTTGAGGTTTTAAGTAAATTTACAATTCCAAGTGTTAAGTTTCTTAATTGTGTTGTTTTGTTTTCAAAAGGCTCTCAATACAGTTTGTTTACCAAGCTGTATTAATTAAGTGAACCTAAAAAGTTAAGTAGCAAAGAGAAAATCACAAAAATCACTCTCAAATACACCACAGCTTATTTTATGGATGATAAGCCAGTTCTGGATGGGCTTATGGACTCTTACTAGCTGTTTTATACAAGCTAGAGCTTGTAGATTCATTGTTTGACCCTGTTTTGAGCAAGGGTGTTGTAAGTCTCTCTTTTTCTTAATTTCCTTATTTACTGTAGAACTGCTTATTAGTGCTTAGTTGTTACTTATGTTTACTTATTTGTGCTTTATCAGTATGTTTAGTGCTTATCTTGCTTAGTTGTTAGTTTAAAAATAGTTTGTATCACTTTCTTAGTTAGTACTGTTAGTTTATTTATTAAAACTGTTAGTTAATGAGTAGATACTGTTAACTAATCCAAACTTATTTAGGCTATTCTTAATTAAAGTCTGCTTATATTTATCTTATTTGGTTATTTGATGATCTGTTTTTAATCAGGATGAAAAGAAAAATGATTTTTGAAAACTTTAAGGGGTATTTTCAACTAGCAGTACTAACCCATAGTTAGTACTGCTAGTTCTCTTTTGGAATTTTTAAAGCTAGCAGTACTAACTTAAAGCTAGCAGTACTAACTCCAAGTTAGTACTGATAGTTAAAACTGTTAGTACTGGTGGTTCATTTTAGCTTATCAGCTTATTATTTCTGCTTATTTAAGATTTCCTTAGCTTTTTAGAGTAGATTAAACCATTTTCCTTTACTGTCTTTAGGAGTAAGCTTACTTAAGCTTATTTTTCTTTTCAAAGTATTTTCAATAGTGTATCAGTTTGTAGCTTTTTAGCTTATTTGACATTCTAGTTTTTTCTAGTTGCTTATTCTTAAGTCTGAGTGCTTATTAGAGATAGTTAAGTATCTGTTTTAGCTTATTTGCTTATTTCCTGTTTCATTGTGTTTTGTTAAAGCTAACAGTACTAACTTAAAGCTAACAGTACTAACTCAAAGCTAGCGGTACTAAATCCAAGTTAGTACTGATAGTTAATACTATTAGTACTGTTGTTAGTACTGTTGAGTTTTTCTGACTTAATTTAGCTTAATTGTTTTTTTTGGATTTGCTTATTAGAGTTAGCTTAGCTTATTTGATTTGTCTTAAGCTTATTTGAGCTTATTTATGTCTTAGTATAAAAGTTTTAAGTGTTTTTACCATTCCTAGCCTTTATGCCTGCTCTAGCTTATTTTCCTTGCTTCTCTTCTCGTGCATTTGCTTATTAGTGTTAGTGCATAATCACATCCTTGTCATATTCAAACATCAATCTTCAATCGTCTTTCGATTTTCCATCTCTAGCCTCGTTGGGACATAACGACCCGGGAACACTCTATACTGCTTCCGATTTCATTGATCTCGCGGATCCTGATCCTTGTTATGTATTTATATATGTTTATATGTAAGAAGGGGTGAGATTAACGCGTGACCAGTTATCGTCGGTTCAATGTGAATATACCACAATGATCGAAACGAGTTCACGATCGCAATGGTATAGATTATTAGTCCCGTAACTAACCAACACTTGAAACCAAAAAACCCGAAATTACTTAAAACGTGTATATTTTTGTTCTTGTGGACTTGCTAATTCGATTCACTACACTATATTTCGAATTCGGTTCCTTCTAAAGAGTTGCTAGTTCGGTTCCTTCTAAAGAGTTGCGAGTTCAGTTCCTTCTAAAGAGTTGCGAGTTCGGTTCCTTCTAAAGAGTTGCTAGTTTGGTGACCTTTAAAAACTGCGAGTCCGATGACCTTTGAAAACTGCGAGTTCGATGAATTAAGGAACTGTGAGTTCGATGTCCTTTGTTTTGTCTTTAACCGAAACAACAAAAACGTCTTTGTCCTTTGATGCTAAAATTGTGGATCTTTGTCTCCCTTTTTTTCATACCGATTAAACCACCAAGAAAATAACAAACTCAAGAAATAAGCTTTTAGACCAAAAAAAGCTAGTGTTCCAAATAAGCTAGATGATAAGCTCGGAAGTACAACCAAAATAAGCTAAGAAATCTGATAAAAAAAAGAGAATAACCTAAACAAATAGAAGAAAAATAAGCCGGAAAGAAGCTGTTTTGAAAGAAAAAATTTAAGCTTTGGGTTTTAACTTTTTAGATTTCAAACAAAGATATAATAAGCTCATATCACAAACATAGTCACGTGAAAGTTGTTTAAAAGCAAAATAATATGCAAAAACTAAATGATGAACAGTGACAAGTTTAAGAATGTCACATGAAACATAATAAAACCACAAAATACGCAAAAAAAAAAGAAAAAAACACTAATGTTTAAGATTCGTAGATAAACGAATAAAAAAATCGAATGAAAAATAAGCTAAAAATAAATACCACATCAAAACCACTAAACCCACCCGTGGCGAGTGATACCAAATGTTATAACCCAAGATCACTTTCACTTCAACATGATGAACAAGAAAATAAGATGAGAAGAATAAAAGAAAAGTAGAGAGAGGTTAGAGAGAATTTTAGAGAGAGAAACAAGATGGTTGAATTGCAAATGTAAGAAAATACAAATGGAACCAACACCCTCTCCACACTTGGAGAGGGGTATTTATACCAACACTTGGACCGTGTGGTTTAATGCTAATGAGCCGGGCTCGGGATAACTTGGGCTTAAGCCCGTAACGCATACAATATTAGATTAAATAACGAGCTCGATACCCGTAACTAGCCTATTACAACATATATTAAATAAAGACCGAAGCTTTCTCGTTGAGTAATCGAGCTTCCTTGTTCGACTTAATATTTTGTGGCTAACAAAATGTTTCTCCATCAGCAGATACAATAGCTCCGTCACAACAAGAGTTGGATCTTCTATTCGGTCCTCTGTACGATGAATTTTTCACTGCATGTACTTCAAGTGTCAACAAGTCTTCTTCTCCTACCGATAATTCTAAACAACAAGATACACCACCTACAACGAATATTCAATCTTCAACAGAACTAACAACTCCAACAAATGTTCTTGCTGAGGAAAACAACGATAATCAAGCAGCAGATACACAGTTCCAACAAGATGAATTTATCAATCCTTTCTGTACACCGGTACGAGAAGTTGCTGAGTCTTCCTCACGCAATATTGATAATTCAAATATGCATACCTTCTATCAACCACATGATTCCGAATACCGATGGACCAAAGATCACCCATTAGAACAAGTTTGTGGAAATCCATCCAAGCCAGTGCAAACAAGACGACAACTTGCAACAGATCCTGAAATGTGTATGTTCGCGCTCACCGTGAGTACTGCTGAACTGAAAAACATTAAGGAGGCAATGGCTGATTCTGCATGGATAGAGGCAATGCAGGAAGAGCTTCATCAGTTCGATAGACTACAAGTCTGGAAACTCGTCAACAAACCCTTTGGCAAAACTCCTGTTAAAAAAGCTAAACTGTTATTGCTTAAAAAAAGGATGAAGATCAAACTATAATTCACAATAAGGCATGACTTGTAGCTAAGGAATATGCTCAAGAAGAGGGTATTAATTTTGAGGAATCATTTGCTCCAGTTGCTCGCTTGGAAGCTGTTTGGATTTTCGTCGCATATGTTGCACATAAGTCTTTATCCAAATGTATCAGATGGAACGTTAAAACGGAATTTCCTCAATGGTCCACTGAAGTGAGTAGGTTTATGATGCACAACCAGATGGGTCGTTGATCCTAATCAATCCAGAAAAAGTTTACCGTCAAAGGAAAGGCTCTATATGGATTAAAGAAAGCCTCCGAGAGCCTGTATAGAAGAACTCTCAAATGTTCTTGTATGTTCAAGGGTTACTAAAGTACATTGACCCGACTCTATTTACGATAAGATACGGTATGAATATTTGAATACACCCTCAAATAGGGTCGCAAGCGAAATAATAAGTCCGAAGCGTTACATCAAGATCAATAGCACAAGATATGATAATACCTCTAAAAAGAGTCGTTAAAAAACGAAACATTGGATATATTGAAAATATTTAATACAAAGCGCAACGGCATAAATTGATCAATATTTTGATAACAAAGATTTTAGATCAAAACAAAATCCTAATATGTAATACTCTAAATCTTTAATGCATACTCACCAAAAGAGTATCCCAATTATCCTAAGCACCCAGCCTCATTACCTAGAAAACATGCTTTAAAACGTCAACATAAAGTTGGTGAATTCATAGGTTTATGAAAATATAATGTAGGACCGCTAGATTTTCATGTGTATTAATAATGCAACATAAACAAACACTCCAAAGTGTAATTACGATTCCCTAAGCTCATGACACTGAAGCTCGACATGTATGAATTGCAATATAAATTGCCAACTTTTTCCTTGATGATGCGCAACATCCCAAATCCGACATAGAATACATCCGTTGTCCGGAAAACCAGCATAGTGAGTGCTACTCACCCAAACGGGGATGTCAATCCCAAATAGATCTATTTATAACATTCGCTCTCACACAAAAGTAAATTGACCGTTCATGGATAATGGTAGCACAGTGGGTTAGCGCTACTAGGCAAACACGAAATCATGATAAAATGTACACTTGCGTCCAATTTGTAAAATAATGCATGTTTCTCACCCCAAAAGTTGTAAATCATTGAAATAGTAAAACATGGGGCTATGAACTCACCTTAGTGAATAATGTTTTGATTAATATAAATCAAGTGATTATCGGACAAAGCAAAAACCGAACGCAACCCTAATTAAAAGTAGGCCATATGAGTACAATGCACTTAATAGTAACAACATCACAAGTTAAATAGATAGCAATCACGCACCTAATATCTATTGTATAGTTTAAATGTCAAAACAATTTTTTTAAACCGACTTTAATGAATAAAGGTTGTTTGTATTTGTAATCGTACAATAAAGTGTGCATTTCCGTCTCACAATAATTGTTTGTTAATAATACATTTTTTATATTATTATTGATTATTTAACGATATAAATAATTTGTTTAATAATTTTTATAAAATAGTGCATAACAGTAAAAATACTACATACGGATTTATAAACCTTAATCTTTATCGTTTAACTTCCGTTTTTTACGTTATTTATAATCATGGTCTCGTATTATGAAAATATCAAAATCTTAATTATAAATATTTATGCCCCGATGAACATAATTTAATTTTTTTCATAAAAATATATAAAACTAACATTTATATACTTAATCGTCGTACCCTTCCAAAGTCATACTTTACTCATATTAATCCGTTTCGCTTGTTTCCCTTTATATTAAATTTATAAATTTACACTTAACTCTATACAATTTATTTAAAATTAAAAACCACTAAAGTTTTATTAATTACCTCATCTTTTTTCAAGTTTTTTTTTCACAAATTTGACACATATATTTTTATGTGTTTTTTTCTCCATCATATTTCTCCACGAAAAAATTTCAATTTTAACCAAATTGATTTAATTTTTGACTTTTTATTGACCAATCAGATCGCACGATTTTGCCTACGTGGCAAAATCAAGCGTTCTGATTGGTCCAATTTTAAAATTCATAAGATTCAATTTGACAGAAAACTCCGAAATAATGTAATTCTTTTATTATATAAAAGATTTTAAATCTGTTTTTCGAGTTTCTTACATGTTTGGATTCGTCATGAAAAGTACTATCTTTATAAAATATCTCCCTTAATATATCAGATCTGAAACAGTGAATATTTTTATAAAATAACTTTTATAAAAATACTTTTATACATTTAATTATTGTAAACTTAAAAATGTCATATCTCCTTCGTTATTGCTCGGTTTTTCAAGTTTCTTATATGCTTACGATCCTTGTGATAAGTACTAATTAAATAAAATGTAAAATACATGTGTTTACACACGAATTCAAACAGTAGGCATCAAAACAGTTTGTGTATTTATGTTTTCTAAAACAAGTTTTATACTTCCATTTATTAAGAGCTTTTGTACAATTCTTTTACCAAGTTTTCTACCATATATCTTACCTATATTAAGTCCCTTAAAAGTCCATAACACTTGTCCAAATGAAATCCATGTCCTCATGATCTTTTTATACATAAACTTGTAATTATCTTTCAATACAAAATAATTTACAAACTAAACTCATAAATCAACTAGTACTTATATTAAGTGTGTACTTCCATTTCATGTATTATTTCACCACATATGTAAAGAGTTCGACCCATTATAAGCTTCCAAATACTTTATAAATCACAAAAATAAATCTAGGTGGTGTTTTAACATATATAACAAGCATGTACACATAAGATGATGAATGAATGGAAATGAAATACTTTAAATAGACCTTATAGGAGATGAGTAGGATGATAAACACAAGATAAAAACCCTAGCCAAGCTTCCAAATCTAAAACCCTAATCTAGAAAACCCTAAATAGGTTTTCTTGATTAATCCTTGTTAAACCCAAATCCAAGCTTGCAATACCCTTGAGTAACCTTAGATATACTTAGAATGAACCCTTGTATGCTTGGAATACCTTAGAACCAAAAGGAAAATGAAATCCTAATTGATAAGGTTTGGTCGTGGGTTTTGGTTATAAAAGAGAGTATTTTTTTGTGCTTGGTGAATTATTTAGAGTGTGTAAATGACACTAGTATGATTGACCTTCCTTTTATAGTAACTAGGAAACCTTTAACTATCTAAAACCAAACTATGAGATGTAGTGGTTTCAAGTACAAGTGTAAGAAGGCTTCTCCTCCTCCCTAGGCATGTACACGGCTGAAATTGGTGTCTAGTGTACATGTGATGTGCCAATTTATGGATACATGGGATGAGGTACTAGTGTGTAAGGTTTATAACATGTAAAGGTAAGAGTTAGTGGGGAGTTTTGATTTTATTTCATATGTATACATGTTGGATCCGGTTTTGGTAGTTTATAGATAAGGAAATGAGTTAATTTTTGGGTATTGAGTATAATAGTGGGTATTTGTTTGAGTGTAGATAGGTATAGGTGCTTCCGGGTATGCCTAAATGTAATTTATTATGAAACGTAAGCGTTTTACGTAACCAATAAAAATAAAATATGAAAAGTTATAAATTATACCCTTAATAATCATATAACACTTGTTTGATGTGAACTTTAACTTGTTTGGTGTCCATTTACGTTGAATGATAATTTTTAGTTTACGCGATTTAACTACACGATAATAATTAAAAGTAAACGCGCAAAAGCCTAAAAATAAATAATGGAATAAATGAAGTCGTAAATGACCTAAAAATGAGAAATGTTACAGTCTCCACCCATTAGAAGAGCCTTGTCCTCAAGGTTCAAGTTGCAACACTTGATGAAGGTACGGATTTAGTGAAGAGATGCGGATACTTCTTTTGAAATTAGTCTTCGCATTTCCATGTGAACTCAGGACCTCTCCTTGAGTTCCATCAAACCTTAACAATTGGGATACGGCTTTGTTTCAACCGTTTGACCTCTCGATCTATGATCTCCACGGGTTCTTCCATAAAACGGAGCTTGTCATCCACATGGAGTCCTTCTAACGGAACGGCTAATGGTTCGTCGGAATAACATTTCTTCAGATTGGATACATGAAATGTATTGTGAACTCTGCTCAACTCTTGAGGAAGCTCAAGCTTCTAAGCAACGGATCTGACCTTTTCCAGCACCTTGAAAGGTCAAACATATCTAGGGTTTAACTTCCCCCGTTTGCCAAAACGTATGACCCCTTTCCAAGGTGAAACTTTGAGCATAACCTTATCCCCAACTTGAAACTCCATCGACTTACGCTTTAAATCGGCTTAAATCTTTTATCGGTCATGAGCGGCTTGCATTCTTTGATTGATCTTAATGACCTTCTCAGTTGTCTCTTGGACCATTTTTGGACTGGTGAATTGAACTTGTCCGACCTCGGCCCAACAAACAGGTGATCGACACTTTTGACCGTAAAGTGCCTTGAAAGGTGCAGCCTTGATGCTAGCGTGATAACTGTTGTTGTAAGAAAACTTAACTAGTGGCAAATGTCTAACCCAACCATTTCCAAAGTCGATCACATAAGCACATAGCATATCCTCGAGAGTTTGGATAGTTCTCTCGCTTTGTCCGTCGGTTTGTGGATGGTACACAGTACTCATATCCAAGTTAGTACCTAAGGCCTTCTGAAGTGATCTCTAGAAATTCTATGCGAACCTAGGGTCACGATCACAAATGATTGAGACTGGTATTCCATACCTCGTGACTACCTCCTTCAGGTACATTCTCGCCAATTTCTCCATGAAATCAGTTTCTCTCATTGGTGTAAAGATTGCAGACTTAGTAAGTCAGTCAACAATCACCTAAATGGTGTCATATCCTTGCGATGACTTAGGAAGCTTTGTGAAAAAATCCATAGTGATATTATCCCACTTCTATTGGGGTATCTCGGGTTGTACTAACAAACCCGATGGCCTTTGGTGTTCAGCTTTGACTCTAGCACACGTCAAACATTTGCTAACATAGGTGGCGATGTCGGCCTTCATATTGGGCCACCAATATAGCTTTTTTATGTCCTAGTACATCTTGTCAGAACCCGGATGGATGGAGTATTTTGATTTGTGAGACTTGTGCATGATCACAGTCCTTAAGTCACCATAACATGGCAACCAACTCTTGCCGTTTAAGCATAAGGTTCCGTCAGCGCGAGGTTCCGACTTTTCCTTCGGTATATCCTTCCTAATCATACCACCTACATCTTTGTTCTTGAGATTCTCTAGTTTCTGTGCTTTGGTCTAAGCATTCAAGATTTGTTTGGGAAGATCCAAACCAATAGTCATTACTAAGGCTCGGACTCTTAATGGTTTAATTCGCTCTTTCCTGCTCAAAGCATCAGCAACAACATTTGCTTTCCCGGGTGATAACGAATCTCACAATCGTAATCACTGAGCAACTCCAACCAACGACGTTGCCTCATATTCAACTCCTTTTGGTCAAGTATGTGTTGTAGACTCTTATGATCGGTGAACACCATACACTTGGTTCCGTACAAGCAGTGCCTCTAAATCTTTAGAGCAAACCCCCACTGCACCAAGTTCCAAATCATGAGTAGTATAATTTTTCTCATGAATCTTCAACTGTCGTGATGCGTAAGCAATCACCTTCTCGTTTTGCATCAACATCGCACCTAATCCTTTATGCGACACATTGTAATAAACAATGAAGATCTCAGCTCCTTGGGGAAGGGCTAAGATAGGTGCGCTACACAACTTATTCTTCAATGTCTGAAAAGCTGCTTCTTGCTTGTCACCCCATTTAAAGGCGACTTTCTTCTGAGTGAGTTTGGTCATTGGCTTAGCGATTTTTGAAAATCCTTCAATGAATCTTCGGTAGTAACCGACAAGACCTAAAAATTAACAAATCTCTGTTGGAGTCTTAGGAGATGCCCAATCTTTTATGGATTCAATCTTGGCGGGATCCACGTGAATGCCTTGACTATCAATCACCATGGCTTCTCGGAACTACACCAACTCGATACTTTTTATAATTCTTTGAATTCAAACGATCAAGATGCCTTGGATTCTGCAGCAGGTGGCAATTTCTTAGACAAGATGCCTCAAGAAGGGAAAGTTCTTTTTGAAAAATTGTGTTCAACGATTTTAAAAACATGATAGAAGACTTCTCTTCTATTTTAGAGAAGGCACTGAGGGCGTACACTTCCCTGTTACTTTCTGAGACCGATGGTTAATTACTGAAATGTACATAAGTCATTGAGAAAAATTTAGAAATGACATTGTTTTGAAAGGCATTTGAAACTCCTGTTCTGAACTTCATTTTACACACCCGTGTCGTGTTAATCAACATTTCTAGGTACGTAAAGGTTATCGATTCCTAAGAGACATGTCGAGAAGATTCTTTTGTATTTTTTGAATTTTCTGATTTTATATTTGGTGTTTTCTAGGTTTTGTTTATTTTTATTTTATTTTTCATTGTTTTAATAAATCAAAATAATAGAGAATAAAAATATTACAAATCGGAAGTTATCCTAATTAGCAGTGGACAAGTTGTAGCTAGAGTTGAAGTGGTTGACAGTTGAATCAGGTTGTTGCGTTTATTTGATTGCAATCAGTTGTAGTGACACGGAAGAATTTAAAACAACTTGAATTTCTCCATTGAATATTAGTCGAACACAAGGTCCGAAATAGCATATCTAGATCATTTGACGTGTTACTGTTCTCAACTGCTTGATGAACTTCTGTGGGACCCTGTGGTGACGAGGCTTTGAAACCGTTTTTTGTTCAAACGTCGTTTGACATTGAGGCTCAAGGCTTGATTTGTTGTAATCAAAAGTCATTTTTCTGTATCAACATCTGTGAATCCACTTTGACAATGGTTATTTGCTTGAGATATCATCGTTTTTAGCAAACCATACTCTGTGGATTTCCTTGTTGACATGACATAAGGTTACATGCACTTAAATCAAGACTTTGTTCCTTCTGAACATTGATTGATGTACCTGTACTTACATCCATAGTTTGTTTGCATGCATGAATATTAGGGATATCTACATTTGAACCATGTGGGGGTTCACTATCAACCTTGCTTGTGCAAGAGTCAAATAACTTTCCTGTAGGAATCCACCTAAGACCAACAGATTTGAAAATTCTACCCGTGGTTTTCCACCTAAGATCAGATCTAGGAGATGTTTTCTTATACACAGCGGAAGTCGTATTAGGAGAAAACCGATGTCCTGTAAAGATCTGCCTACTAGGTTTTTGAGTATGACTCTTTTGATCTACGGGTTTGTTACTGTTTGTGGTCTTATTGGATTGAGTCTTAGCACGTGAATTTACTTCCTTCAGGAGTTTTGTTATACAAGCATCATGATTTGCATTAAAGACACACTTATGACATGTAGAACAAACAAAGTTTTTGGAATCTGAAAAAGAACTAGAACTCTTAGAGTGATCTGCTTTGGGCACAGCCGTTATCGTTACGCTACTACTCTTAGATACAGGCAAACACCTAGATGTTTGATTGTTGCTCCTAGGGTTTGGTTTCCTATCATCAGTAGTGGTTTGAATTCTCGCAGAAGTAGGCACACGAGTTATTGAGTTCCTATCTCTTTCTTGTATCTTTTTCTTAGCTACATCTAGATAGTGATTATGAACCATGTCATTTGAACTAAAATCTTGCAGTTCTTAGAATAGTCCTGATGAGCTAGTTGCAATCATGTGATCAGGTTCTTGCCAGGTGTGATGCTGTTTCTTAGGCAAATAATGTTGAAGTGACTGGTTTTGGACAAAATCTTATTTCACATCAAACTTTGTAGGCAAACCGGTGCTTTGACATTTGAGCCCTTGCCGATTTAAAACGCATTTCGGTTGTTTAACAATACTGATTTTTTTCTTAGTGATGGTAAACCGGTTTCCCCAGACAGATGGTTTATCAATACTTAGTATCTACACATTCCTGTTAACTTCCTTATAGTATTGTGTAAAGCAGCCAATTGCAACAAATCTTTTCCTGAATCTGAGCTTTTAATTCAGCATTATTAGCAAGCAAAAGATGTTGTCTGTTCTGTCGTCTTAGATCTCGTGATTTCAATAAAATATACTAATTTTTGTAATGTTGTGTCAAAGTCTCATTTTCCTTACGTTAATGTAGCCACACTATGTTCTAATTCGATGTTCATTGTTTCATAGTTACATCACAATTTCCTTTTCAATCTTGCTTTTTTACTTGTTTCACTTCAAAATTTTGGACCCATTGTTGCCTGATTTTAAAGATTGATTTTGAATATTTAAGTTCGGGCTTGAGAGCAATGTATGTGCTTCCATTCGTGAAAATCTTTTTGAAATTGGGCAACTGTCTCTCTTGAGCAAATATTTTCAAGACTTCGGAGAGATGTTTGAGTTTACAGTTGTCTGGTTAATGTATTTTTGGTACGTTTTTGGTCATTTAAGTCTGTTTAGAATGGAAAATGGTATGTGTAATTAAGCACATACCAGTGATCTGATCACCATAAAATTCATCCAGGCGGTTGTGGAGTGCTCCTTATTGCCAACCATAACCGGTAATCGTAGTTGCCCTATGGGCCATATCTTTTCTCCCGTGAAGCCAGTCAACGATGTCGTGGCCGGGTCTAACTGACTTTTTACTTCAGGGCGCAGTCTTTGGAAGCAATGTTCGTACAGTATGTCTGCAGATGCTCCCCCATCAATGTACATGCGGTGGATCTCGTGACCCGCTGCATTTATCTCGATGGTAAGTGGCTCCACCACTGCGTTGTTTTGACATTTGAGCCCTTGCAGATTTAAACGCATTAGGTTGTCTAACAACTGATTGGCTTCTTAGTGATGGTAACACCGGTTTCCCCAAGACTGATGTTTTATCAAACTTAGTATCTACACTATTTCCTTTTAACTTGACATGTTTCAGGATACTGGTCAACCCTACCTTCAACAATGATTTCAGGTTGCTCAGTATGCTGTTGTCCTATTGCAAAGATATTGCATTCAGCAGTCAATTGTACCTCAGCCATTGGCTCTTCGTCATAAATGGGTCTGATATCTGCATCATCAGCATCTGTATCATTCCCTGACCTGCTGCTATCATCTTGCAGTGTTGAGTCTGTCCTAATGCTTTCTGTGTTAACCAAATCAGCATCCAATGCTTTACCCGTATCAATCTTACTCTCTTGCGTCTGCATCTGTCTTTTATTCACCCTTCTTTCATACTGTCTTTGATGACGTGTTCTTTCAGCAACGGACTTCTTAACATTACCCAGGTGTTGGAGTAGTGTATCTCTGAAGTGTTGAACCTCGAGTCCAGTGTATTCAACAAAGTACGTGTCTGTCATTTGACTGTCATAATCCAATGTAAACTTTGAATTGATGAACTTCTGGAACTGGTTGTTTACCACCCAAAAGGCTGCCATGGATCCTTCTTCTTGAAATTCATCTTTGTCAAGTTGCTTTTGTAGTTGATCTACGTTAAGGAGCATTGTACTTGTGAAAGTATCAACATCTTGACCAAAGAGTGACATGAATGCTCGTTTGAATCCATATTCGATGCGAGTGCCTTTTAAGTCATCTTTTGAAAGAACTTGAAGGTGTGAATGAAGAGATCGAAAATATGCCATGCATCTTTCTTTTGCTTTTGACATCTTGTATTTGATTGCATGCACATCTTTTGTTTCAGAATTCAAGCTGCATTCCTTTACTAATTTGTTGGATGCAGTCTCTGAATTACTGTCTTCTTTCTCAGAACAAGTGTTTTGTATGACAACAAAATCAACTTTCAATGAATCAACATTCAATGCTGGAATTGGATGTGAATGATCTTTTTGTGTTTGTATCAACTTCTTTTGTTTCAACAATTGTGGAGTTCGTTGTTGATGAAGAATTAACTCAAGCATGTATTTCCTGAGGGAATCCATGTTAAAGATCATTGCATCGTAAAATGATTGAGCATCATATCTTGTATAATTCTGCATACGCTCTTCGAATTCTGAATGGAAAGCATTTTCAAACTTTGTTCTGAGATCAGTCAAAGTAGTTGTGCAATCAGTCCTAGAAAGTATATCTTTAGTAAGATGTTGTTCTAGTAAATCCAAGTCTTGAGAGAACGTTCTCTTGAAGATAGGCATCGTGCCATAATCTTGTAAAGTTTCTGAGAGAAACTTAAATAGAGACTTGATTTCTTTAAGACTGTGCATGCATCTACTTCTTAAAAGTTGTGTCTTCTCTTGAATGTTAGAATTTGAACACGAAGAAACTGTGACATTCTGAAGAACACTTGATGTTTGAGTTTGCAAATTGGTATTTGAATTTGACATTCTGATGATGTTGTGGTAAATGGATATCGGATCTTAAGTGTTATGAAGTGATTGATTGTGGTTTTAAATGAATTAACGTTCACGGGATTTTACAAATCTTTGATTAAAACCGAGAAAAGAATCGTATCTTTCGCGGGATTTTACAAAATCAAGAAGAGCCGTCAAACAATAATTAATTAATTGACGTTTCAAGTATGATTAAGTTGATTGTTGGTTTGATTGGTTGTGTTTGTTGTGTTGAGTAATTGTCCTTGTAGTCCGAATTAAAGTCCAAAGTCCTTGTAATTAGTCCTTGAAGTTTGTTTGTCTTGATGTTATGTTTTGATTAAACGGTGATTAATAGATTCCCAAATTCGGTCAAAAAATTTTTTTCGGGAAATTAGGGTTTCAAAACATAGGTTTTCAATGGACAAAACGCAGGAGCAAATCTCAACTTGTAGATAAAACTCAAGAGCAAAACGCAGTGACTTTTGACCAAAACGCAGCGAGTATGAGCAAAACGCAATGAGTATGATCAAAACGCAACGAGTACTAATCAAAACGCAACTAGTATGATCAAAACGCAACGAGTATGATCAAAACGCAACACTTCTTGGTCAAAACGCAACACTTCTTGGTCAAAACGCAACACTTCTTGGTCAAAACGCAACACTTCTTGGTCAAAACGCAACACTTGAGCAAAACGCAACGAATATAATCAAAACGCAATCAACTCTTGAGGCAAAACGCAATCAAGAAATTAATTGGGCAGAGTTTCTCTTAGTCAAAACGCAGTGAGGGTCTTCAACTTGTGACAAAACGCAACGACTTGAGCAAAACGCAACGAATCTGATCAAAACGCAATGACTCTGATCAAAACGCAACGACGAACACCCCTTCAGATAGGCAAAACGCAGCCAAGAAAAAATCTTCAAACTTTCTTGTAAGCTACGAAATGATGTTAAAACCACCTAGTAATGATGCAAGGAATTGATCTAAGCCCAAAAGTACAAGTCTTTAACACTTTTAACCACGAAACAAAGATCAAAGTTGATTTTTTTCTTGTTTTTTTCGAGCCAAAAAAAAATATAAACCAACAAACCCACGAATTTCAAACAAAACAAACACTACACCCCCCTTGGCTCTGTATACCACATGTTATCCACTAGTTTAAATCCATTACACAACAAAATCTATCCATTAAGCTAGAAAGATAAAAATCCTAAAGAAGAGAAAGTAGAGAGAGAAAACAAGAAAGGAAGATTAGCTTAGAGAGAGTTTGGAGGATTACAAGTGAAATGAAAATGTAACCAACACCCTTCACCAAGTGTGGTGAAGGGATAGTTATACCTAGCCTCTAGTTGGCTCATGGGCTTTTCTTAACAGGTCGGGCTTTGCTAAACTGACTTGGGCTTGTCACCCTTAACATGGACAACATTAATTACAAACCAAGCCCGATGATACCCTACTACCAATTACATAACAAGACCTATTTGACTTAATGAGACCGATAACATTCTTGTTTGACTTAATATAATTAAGGCTAACAACTTTAAACCGGCTGTTCAGCACCAGAGAAGGGTAAATCCTAAAATCCATGAAGTAATTAAAGCAGAAGTTATCAAACTTCTTGATACTTGATTGATTGATCCTATCTCTGATAGTCCTTGGGTGAGCCTGATTCATGTCGTACTCAAAAAGGGGGGTATGACAGTAATTACCAATGAAAATAATGATTTGATTCCTACAAGATTGGTCACAGGTTGGCGTGTTTGTATTGACTACCGAAAGTTAAACGACGCCACCCGTAAAGACTACTTCCCTCTCCCTTTTATGGACCAGATGTTGGAACGTTTAGCAGGAAACAAATACTATTGTTTCCTCAATGGTTTTTCTGGATACTTTCAAATTCCTATTGACCCCTAAGACCAGGAGAAAATAGTTTCACCTATCCTTATGGAACATTTGCTTACCGAAGGATGCCTTTCAGTCTTTGTAACGCTCCTGGGATGTTCCAAAGGTGTATGGTGGCTATTTTCCACGATATGAATGAGAAAACCATGGAAGTTTTCATGGATGACTTTTTGGTCTTCAGGGATTCATTCTCATCTTGCCTCTCCCATTTAGACATGATGCTAAAACGGTGCGAAGATACCAATCTTGTTCTCAATTGGGAGAAGTGCCATTTCATGGTCAAAGAGGGCATTGTCCTCGGCCATAAGATCTCTAAATATGGTATTGAAGTAGATAAAGCTAAAGTGGATGTGATTGCAAAACTACCTCCTCCGACCACGGTTAAAGGAATTAGGAGCTTCTTGGGTCACACTGGCTTTTATAGGAGATTTATCTAAGATTTCTCCAAAATAGCTCGGCCGATGACCCACTTGTTGGAAAAAGACACTCCCTTCTTCTTCTCTCCTGAGTGTCAATCTTCTTTTGAAATTCTTAAAAAGAAGTTAACCGAAGCTCCTATCCTTGTGTCCCCGGACTGGGACTTACCATTTGAACTTATGTGTGATGCTAGTGACTTTGCTATAGGAGCGGTTCTAGGTCAAAGAAAAGATAATTTTTTAGGCCTATACACTATGCAAGTAAGACCTTATCGGATACTCAAACTAACTACATCGTTACTGAAAAAGAGCTTTTAGCTGTGGTGTACGCATTCGAGAAATTTCGGTCTTACCTTGTCTTATCTAAGACAATAGTTATACTGACCCCTCGTCTTTAAACTACTTTTTTGCTAAGCAAGATGCTTAAGCCGGAGATGTTTCCGGTGGATTCTCTTGATCTAGGAAATTTAATATCAGATTCGTGATAAAAAAGGGAGCGAGAATCTCGGCGAGCGATCATTTAAGCAGATTAGAAAATCCTCAAGGGGATCGTGTTGGAATGGAAATAAATGACAATTTTCCTCACGAAACCCTTGATATGATATCTCTTAACCCCGATAATGAACCCCCGTGGTTTGCCGACATTGCAAACTACCTAGTGGGTAATGTGCTAATTAAAGGGATGTCATCCTAGCAGAAAAAGAAATTCTTAAGGATGGGCTCCCGATATTGATTTCAGGATGACCCTATCTCATTAGGATTTGTGCTTGATCAGATTATTCGCGGTGTGTGGAACGTGCATGAAGCTATGATGATCCATCTAGCTTGCCACCATGGTCCCACTAGGGGACATCATGGCCCAAACTACACCGCCAAGAAAGTTTTTAACTCTGGTTTCTTCTGGCCTACCATTTATCGCGATGCCCATGACATGGTCACACACTGTGACTCATGTCAACGTCAGGGAAAAATCTCACAGAGGGACGAAATGCCCCAAAATCCTGTTCAGATTTGTGAGATCTTTGACGTCTAGGGCATCGACTTTATGGGCCCGTTCCCGTCTTCACGAGGGAACCGATATATACTCGTGGTTGTCGACTATGTGTCTAAATGGGTTGAAGCGAAAGCGCTCCCCACTAACGACGCCCGAGTTGTTGTTAAAATTTTAAAACAATTATTTTCTAAGAAAAGAAACCCCACGGGCCATTATTAGTGATCGATGAACTCATTTTTGTAACGACCAATTTTCTAATGTTCTTAAAAAATAAGGCGTTACACATAAGCTTTCGACCTCGTATCACCCTCAAACAAGTGGCCAGGTGGAGGTTTCCAATCGTGGTTTAAAAAGGATAATAGAAAGGACAGTAGGCGAGCATCGAGCAAAATGGACTTAAAAAAAAAAGAATAAATTAGGAAGATGCAAATATGGGATTTGCGTACGTTTAAACACATATCGAGTGTACTCCTTATAAGCTCGTGTACGGTAAAGCGTGTCATCTCCCCATTGAACTCGAGCACAAAGCCTACTGGGCCTTGAAAACTGCGGGTGATCACCAAAAAGTTCAAATGAATGAATTAAATAAACTTCGGGATCAAGCCTACGAGAATTCTGTGATCTACAAAGAAAAGACAAAGAAGATACACGATGCAAAGATCAAAAACCGAGAATTTCATGTCGTGATCGTGGTTCTTCTTTTATTCTAGATTGAAGATTTTCACGGGCTAAATTAAAATCCCGCAGTTCAAGCCCATTTACATTGCTGAAAGTAGATCCATATGGCACCGTCCAGTTAATCCCACCCCGACGGTCCTAACTCCAGAGTAAACGGGCACTGGATCAAACACTATTTTGAGGGGACATCCCTGCTAGGATGACCCAGATCTCCATTAGACCCCCACGAGACAACTAAATTCAGGGGCGGTACAAGCAGCGACCTCATTAAAAAACAAGCTCTTCTCGGAGGCAACCGTCAGTAAAGATCTTCTTCTATTTTCTGTACTGAAGAATTGTGGATTATATAGCCCTAATGAGGGGCGTGCTTCTATCCTATGATAATGTGGTACGTTTTTGCAGGATTCCTTAAGATCGTGAAGACCCGTGTTTGTTTTCAATCCTCCAATCATCTGGTCTTCGATCTTTTGCTTATTTTGGAATCCTTAATCCTGATCATGTAAATATATTGTGTTTCCCCTTTCACACTTGGAATTACTAGCGTTTGCCTTTTTCTTTCCTAAGTGTGGGGGTAAAACCCGACATTTTTGAACATTGAGGCCAATGTTTGGTTCTAAGTGTGGGGGGGATTTCTATCGAAATGTGATCTTACCTGTGCCTATATGTATTCCCTCGCAACCTTGTTTTGACCAAAATTTTAAAATTTTATTGTTACGTTAGCTATAAAAAAAGAATTTTTTTTATAGAAATGTGACTAATAAGTAGGCCCGTAGAACTAGGTAGCTTTTGACTTATCCGAGTTTTAAACTCTAGCTTTCCCCTTAGCTTTCGAGACTTAGCGTTTGTTTAACTTTAAAATTTTGCAAAGGACGAAAAATCATAGAGTTGAATATAAGTTAGATGCTAAGCGTGGAGTAGTTGGATCTCTTTAGAGCTCATAGAGGTTAATTATGGCTTTTTTCTCCCACCAGCTTAATAAATGTTATATAATTGTTAAATAAATAAAGTTACTTTGGTTTTTGCGATTCTTAGTTTAAATCCCTTCATAGAGATTCTTACTGAGAAAGAAATGTACACATCGAGGTTTTTGTCAGTGTAGTGGGGAATTTACTCCAGGACCAGGTCGGCTCGCATACCAAGTGGCAGTTGTTAATAGACACATTGACCTTAAAAATTTGGCCTAAAAAATAATATTATATAATAAGACCGAAGCCGAAATAAGACCACTACCTCTTGCCGGCTCACAACCGATGTGGTAGTCGTTTAAAGGGTGGAGGTAATAATAATAATAATAAAAACTGTGGGCTGATAAAGTTTACTGTCTCTTGCCCAGGTGTCAACAACCGATATGGCAGTCTTCTAATAATGATACATAAAATACTCAAGACTGATAAAAGTTTGCTGCATCTTGCCGGCTCACAACCGATGTTGCAGCCTTCTAAAAGGTCAAGGAAATTACCGAGGTCGAAATAAGACTCCTGGACCATGGTCGGCTCGCATACCGATGTGGCAGTTGTTTAAAGGACCGAGGTTTAATAATGTTGCAATAATAATAATAATAATAAAGCCAAATTTTGACTCCGAGGTTATCTAAATAAAGCCTCCATCCTCTGACACGTAGTGATTGTTTTGATGAAATAAAAATGATAACCCCTAAATCATGCAAAACTAGAACCTTAATGTGGAACTTATTCTCACCATATCGTCTCTTTAGGAAATGATTATCAAACTAATTATGGTCTAAATCGGGCACCTTTATGATAATAAGGACATAAAATATTATTTGTCACAATAATAGAATAATAAAACATCTAAGAGAAAATTAGAATAAGGTGAGCGAAAGTAGCTGCGTTTACACAATTAGCATTTATGAGTAGTGTTAGCATCTAATCTTATATTTGACTGTGATTTCGTTTAAGCTTGATTTTGGGATCATGAAAAATCGAGGATGACGAACTCCCGTTCTTAAAGACTTTTAATAATTTTATTAAGTTTTATTTTAGTTTTTATCTATTAATGAATAAGTGGTTAAAACGGGGGCGTTTTTTTTAACTAATGATTTTTGAACCTTTTAATGGACCTATAAGTTCTTGTATAGATTTGTGAGAGTCACAAAATTTTAAGGGGGTCTACTTATTTATTTCCAGCGTGATTTATAGACATTGCGTGTGAGGGACCACATGCTATGTGTGTGGGCAACGATTGTGCTTAAAACACACAACTTATAACCCCGTAAAATACGATAAAACGGACTAAAAATACTAAAATATGTTTAATTATATTGCAAATATGTTTGTTTGGTATTTTTATGTCTTGAAGGTACTATGAATTGAAAACAAAGCAAAAAACGGGTATATTCGGGTTCAATTCGATCAAGTTTTCTCATTATTCAAGACCAAGACAAAGTCGTTAATATTTCCCGATCATGCCATTGGAAAGAGCATATAATTTCGAGTCCAACGATGCCTTCATTTTTTATTGGGCCGGCCCGACACCATTTATAAGGGTCGGACCGACCAATACTTATTTAATATAAGTCAAAGCCCAAGTGGAGTCTAATAAGCCTTATAACTTTAGATGAAAATGCTACATTCGGCCCATTATGCCAAGCCCAATATTAATTTCAATATATGATTCATGAATTGCAAATTGAAATGAATAAAGGAAGCAACAAGTGAAACGCATATAAATGAAGAAATAGAGTAGCAGCACGTGCCATTGAAATTACATCCAAAATGTCACGTGACTCCCCACTCATCTTCTTTTGGCCATTTGAAAGCCAACACGTAGCTGGGCAAGAATGCTTGATTTCCATTTCATTTCAAGATATGAAAAAGGTGGTCGAAAGTTTATTAATTTTGTGTACAAGGTTAAATCATATGTGTGGCTGGCGTTGAATCAACGCACAAAGAAGGGAACGTGTTGATTTTTTAGAGGAGGATCGGGTATACGAGGAAAGGATCACGAGATAACCCATGCGTTTTTATTACGCATCAAATTTCACAAATGAGAAATTTACAAGTCTACCCCCAAAAAACTCATGGCTATATATTTCAACATGCATAGCATAAGATGGCAGTTAGTATTTTTTTAGTAGTATAGTGTAGTTTTCTCTCAAGGTGTTAGCTTATTTTTCTAGTAATAGTTTTTAGCTATTGTAATCATAATACTCTGGATTTTGTAAAATCTTGCTTTAGTTTATTAATGAAAATGGTTTGAGTTTTGTTTGGTTTTCAACTTAGCTTATTTAGTTTTAAAGTCTCTTTTCTTAAGTCGAGTCCTATAAGCTTATTGTATAAGCTAAGTTCGTTGGCTTATTTTCTAGACCAAATAAGCATGTCCAAAATAGCTTACTGTGGTCTCTTTTTTCTTCTATCCTTCAAGCTCGATTCGAGTGGTATACAAAAGGAGTAATGAGACTTAGATCTCGGCTTATTTAATAAGTCTTTATCTCCTTTTAGAACTCGAGAGCGTATTCGTGGGATACTTAGCTTATTGTTCTTTTTCTACTCTTTTCTAATGGTTTAAAATGGTTTTAGTCATACAAGGTTTTTGGAGTTTTAAAAAGGTTTAAAGAGGTTTAGCTTATTTTTAAAATAAGTTTGTGTTGGCTTATAATTTGTACGCTTTAGTTCCAGAATTAGGATAAGAATTTCTTTATAGCGTATTCGAGTGAATCGAGCTTTATAATCACAAAATAAGCTTCCCTTATTCATTCATTTTCTAATCTCGTTTTCTTTTCTAGCTCGATTCGAACATGTTAAAGAAAAGTGAATTGAGCTTATAAGCTCGGTTTATTTATAAGCTTGTGACACTTCTCATAGTTCGAGAGCTTATTGGATCGTTTAGCTTATTTTCTTTCTAATCATTTTTAAAAGTGCTTATTACCTTTTATTTTTCTAGAATATCTTAGGCTTAGATTATTTTGTTTTTTTAGCTTATTAACTATTTTTCGGCTTATGTTATGTAGCTTATCCCTAGAAAAGCTTTCTTTTTTGTCAGAAGTCTTATTACCATAAAAGTAAAACAGTTTTTTGAAACCTGTACCGCAAATTTCGTTTAAGTGTAAAACCGAATTTGGGCTCGGCCCAGTTTACATTTGGAAAAGAAATCAAAACAGCAAAACACGTCTATTTTAGTTTCATTTTTCAAAACGAAATTGTAGTACCAGTTATGCAAAATTTTGGGCTTGGCCCATTCCTTTTTTTAACAGTAAACTAAGTTCTTTTTTTTATCTGCTATAACTAAATTAGTCAAAAGTTATAACTTAGTTTAATACTATTTGTGTTTAACTTTACCTGTTTTGTGATGACGTTATCGGTTCGACTCATGAGGCGTGAAGCTTAAGGGTCTAGTAAACCCTAGCCTCTTTTAAATATTTCAGTTAAAGCTTAAAAGCTCCTAAACTTATTTATTTTGAGAGATTATTAGATCGGGTGGTTTTTCGTTCTTTTGCGGTTCTTCGACTCGGTTTCACCTCTTTTCCCTTTTTTAATATATTAGTATAGATTTATTTAATTTAATATGATTTTATTTGCTTATTATATTAATTTTCTTAGTGAGTAGATTTTCTTATATGCTTGTTAAGTGTTAAATTGTTTAGTGAATTAAGTGTGATTATAAAGTGAAAAATATTGATTAGTGATTTTTATATTACTTAGATTATTGTTTTGGTTATTCGAGCGGGCAAAAGCCGTAAGAATAATTAGGCATTAATTTAGTAATCGATATCTTAATAAAAGTTGTTTTCAATATAAGCCAACGTTGTGAGAAGATAATTTGTTAGAAAGATATTGGTTCATCAATAAGGACTTAATTAATTAAATCACACTTAAGGATCTAAACGAATCACTTAGCAAGCATATCCTTTATATATATATATCTTCGTTCGATTTCTTTGCTTATTTGTTAATTAGTAGTTTAGTACTATTTTATATATAGTTTTAAATCAAAAATCAAAATTAAAAGATATTCAAGCATTAAATCGGGAACATTTTCGTGAATTTCAAATTCATCTCTCGTTGGGACACGACATCCAGAGGATCTATTATTATTTTTCCTAAATTAATTTTTATCTGACGTGATTACTTATATTATATTACTCGACTAGTCGTTCGCGACAAATCACTCTAACATAGTAGATTCATTCGACCTAGCCATTCACCATGGTGGGAGTACTAGTGTTATTCGTCAATAATGATGGTGCACTCCGAATGTGCATAGACTGCCATATGTTGAACAAACTGACCACTAAGAACCGTTACCCACTCCTTAGGATTGATGACTTATTCTTGGATGTCACTGTTGGACCTGAACCACTAACAATTAACAAGCCATTCTAAAAAAAGTAGTGAATGGCGATCCTCAACCTCATTACAAATTCACAATGTTTATCTAACATGTTTATGCAGGTACTAGACCAAAATGTTGAGGAGGGGCAGCGAATGGCGATCCTTCCCCTCATTACAAACTCGCTTTTTAACTAACACATTTATGCAGGTTCTAGACCAAAAAGATAAGGAGACAGTGTAGGAGTCCGGGTTTATAGCTATAGAGGATGTCACCTTTGAGCAGATAATGGATGAATTTGATTCAAAGACTCAGGGTGCTCAAGAAAATGCTGAGTCTCCTTATGACACTGAATCAGAGATCAAGATAATCAATTCCTATCAAGCTGCTACTATCTCTGGTTTACTGTTCATCCATCAGCGCTCTTTATATGATCAGAATGATCAGGATGTAATTGATATTACTCCTAAAGACACTGAGGAAAAAGATGCTCTTGAATCTCTCTCTGTCCTAAGGTCCATGCCTGATGACGATCTGGCCTCTATGACTGGTTTCGAGATACAAGACTCTACTAATCATGTCTTTGAGAAGGTACTAAAACCTTACATGCTTCTACTGATAAGCCATCTCAGTCAGACCCCCTTGGTCATCTTCATGAAGAGTTGTGCTTACTCCACAACAAGGTTAATCAGCTAGAGTCTAGCATAACTAAGCATGTCTCTGGTTTCATTCAGTCTACTATGCCCTTAATTGTTACCAACACTCTCAAAGAACAGCTGCCTGATCTACTCTTAGATGCTCTAAAAGATACTCTTCCTGAGTTGATTAAGGACTCCATTAAAAGTTCTGTTTTGGAATCTATTGCAGAGGAGTTACCTTAGGTTGAGGCAAAGGTTCAGAAGAACTTACAGGATTAGTTACCTAACTTTCTTCTGAAACCAATGTACAAAGAGTTTAATGCCTTCAATAAACTAGAGAGCCAGAGATTTGTTTTACTTCAGAAGGATCTGAGCAAATCTATTCACAACAAAATGAGGAAATCCATTAGACTAAAGGTTCGAAAAGGGATGAAAGAAGTTCGGGACAAGC
The DNA here is from genome assembly GCA_026074375.1 of Tanacetum coccineum. Taxonomy (NCBI): domain Eukaryota; kingdom Viridiplantae; phylum Streptophyta; class Magnoliopsida; order Asterales; family Asteraceae; genus Tanacetum; species Tanacetum coccineum. Next base: position 25,077 of record BQNB010089172.1, read on the forward strand.
TCTCTTTTTGTGCATCCACTGTGGACACAAACTCCCAACATGTTCAGGATATTCATATCATGTTTAAGGACATGGTTTCCCTCCTCGAAGCAGCAGAAGTCTTCAAAAAGGCTAATGATGAGGGGGAGAAGTGGGAGAAAAACAACCCTGAATCACCTGTTGAAGAAAAGGATGCTCAACACCCTAATCAAACTAAGGGGAGAGCAAGACTCAAGGGCTACCACTGTTGCTATTGTTCAGGGGGAGCAACCATCAACTCAAGTTGTACCAAATACAAGACAAGCTCCCCCTGTCAATGAAGAAAAAGCTCTAGTTCTTCATACCTCAGAAGAAAAGAGTTCAGAGGAAGACACTTCAGGAAAGAAAGAAACCGATGATGAAACTCCAGCCAAGAAACTGAAGTTCTTAATTCCATCATCATCAATTCCATCACCAACTCCTCTAAAGTCTATCATGCCTGAACCTCCTGAATACACAGAAGTTGTAAAAATGACACTGGCTCAATTCACTGAACATCTCTCCAAGACCACATCATCCATCTTCTCTCCTACTCCTCCAAGAGAGCCAACTCCTCCTAGAGATGAATCTAAAGGGAAAGGTATTGCCACTGAAGAGCCACTAAAGGATATCATGCCTTTCATGGAAGAAGGAGGCTCAGTTCCCAACTGTGACACCCCAAAAATTTCTAATCAATAAATTAGCCGTTTCCGTTTAGTTGTTTGAATTTTTAAAGTTTCGTTTAACTTTTTCGGTTAACCAGGAAGTTTTCCCGCTATTTATCTGAGAATCGTCTCTGGGAGCGAACCGGGACACCAACGTTGTAGAATTTTGGCAATAGCCACGTTTTTATCTATTAAGGCAATATTTAAAATTTCATAATTTTCGGAGATACCGTTATTCATTTCGTTACTTGCGTAAACCGTGTTTTGATTAAAAATGAGCGTATGCATGGAAGGCTTGGAAATTAATTCAAACAAGGAGCACTAGCATCTTAAAATATTGAAAACCATTTGGTCCCCCCTTCCCCTTGTTTTATTCGTCCAAACAAACACCCATGTGAACCCTTGGATGCCAAGTTGAATTCAAAAATCAATAAGACAAGTTACAACTCATTTTTATCCTAGCTCATTTGTGATTGGAGGATCAAATTGGCCCTCTTCACCCTCTTTGTCCTATCCCACGTAATACACAAACACACTTTTAGTGTGTGAAGTAAACTTTGCATTTATAAACCATGTTACTTCTCATTTTTCATTCATATCACACACACACTTAGCATTGAGTTTTCTTTTCTCTCTTGCTCTTCCTAGTCTACAAAAAACACACACACATATAAATTCATAATTTTTCCATCTTTGATAAAAAAAACTCTTGAAGATTTGTTGAAGGTTTGATCATTTGTATCATCCGAGTATTTATTGAACAACATTTGGGTTGTTTTAATCTTGTTCATCCTTCTAAAAACCTTCAGTCTTTGTAAGTCTTCAAATCTTTTCATAACTTGTACTTTCCTAATCATCTTGATGCATACATACTAGTTGTACAACTTATTTTGTAAAAACAAAGATTTTAAAACTACATAAACCTTAAAAGGTTATGCTTATGATTTGAAAATAATAAAAGAAAATATAAGGAAAGTATAGTTTTGTGATCGTGGTTATTTTGATGTAATGAAAATGGTATATTATAGCTTATTTGTATTCGGCTTATATAATAAGCTAATAGGAAAGCTTATTTAATTATTTTTAAGCTTATGTGACTTATATATGTTGCGACCTAAAATAGAAAACACAATGAAATATTTGTTCAAGCTTGTTTCGTGTAACTTAAATTTATTAAGCTTATTTTGTGCTTATTTTCATTCAGCTTATATAATAAGCTTTTGGAAAGCTTAATTAATTTATTTTGAGCTTATATGGGCTTATGCTTGGTTCGGCCCAAATAGAAAAAGAAGAAGAAATATTTATTTAGCTTATTTTGTTTTGACTTATATTTTGTTAGCTTGTTTTCTAGCTTATTTTGTAAGGACAAACGGTAAACTTATTCGGCTTAATAAATAAGCCCGAATATAGCTTATTAGGCTTATAGCCGCGTCCCACATACAAGGCCCAACAACATGAGCTTATTTTCGAGCTTATGTGGTCGGCTTATTATTGAGTGGCTTATTACGAGCTTATTAATAGCTTATTATTAAGCCGCGTGTTTATTATTTAATGTTTTGCTCATCGGATGTTATAGATAAGTAAAACTATATTTTTGGACTTAACGGGCCAAGGCCCAACATAAATAAAATACACCAAGGCATAAAGCTACAGTGTAGCTTATTGAATAAGTTCGTGAATAGCTTATTTAATAGTGTACGACTTAGATGCTATAAGTTTAACTCATTTTAAACG
>BQNB010089173.1:4203-27472 GCA_026074375.1 Tanacetum coccineum
TCTATACATTCAAGTTTTTCATGGTGATGCAATTATGGGACAAATGCTATATTAATTTCAAGGAAATCAACGAGATTATTTTTCAAACGACACATTTAGAGGTCGTTCTCTTGTATCTAGCGCTGTGTATTATGAAGTAGCACCCCCGGACGTACTTCCGCTGCGACACGCATTTTTGGGGGTGTTACACGTAGCAACTGTATCGGAGACTGCAAGGTGAAGTTTGCTACTGGTACTTTAACTGAAGAAGCTTTGTCCTGGTGCAATTCATTTGCTCAACTTATTCGAATAGAAGAAGCTTACAAGATTACCTGGGTTGAATTCAAGAAGCTTTTGATAAAGAAGTAATGTCCCCGAACTGAGATCCAGAAGATGGAAGACGAATTTTACCATCTGATTGTGAAGGGGAATGATCTCAAGACATGTGTGAGAAGATTCCAGGAATTGGCAACCTTATGTCCCACTATGGTGCCAGATTATGAGAAAATGATGGAAGTTTTCATTGGGGGATTGCCTCAAAGTATTGAAGGGAATGTTACCGCCTCTAAACCTCAAACTCTAGAAGAAGCCATTAACATAGCCCAAAGGCTAATGGATCAGGTAACAAAACACACTCCAGTGCAAGTATCAAGTGATCACAAACGAAAGTTTGACTACAAAAGAACTTTCAACAACAACAACTACCGCAACAATAATAATAACTACCATAACACTAACACCAACAACCGCTACAATAATCGCCAACCACAACAGAACAAAAGGCAAGAAGCTGTCAGAGCTTATGCTGCCACTCCAGCTGAGAATAGTAGGTATGCTGGAAACCTCCTACTGTGTAGAAGATGTGTTCTACATCACACATGACCTTGCACTGTTAAATGTAATACTTGCAACAAGGTGGGTAATTTGACCAAGAACTGCAAACACAAGGGGCCAACCACTGAAAGTAATCTGCTACCAGTGTGATACTGAGAATTTCCACGGCACGCAGGCGCTGGTTTGGAGGTGCATGAGATAAGGAGCGGGCGGCCGCGACTCTAGCTGCAATTGCGGCATGGCACGAGCATCATCTACAACTCGGATATAGGTAGTGATTACGGTAGAATGTTTACTATCACCTTCTCATCACTATAAAAAAAATATATATATATATATAATACTTATAAATATATAATAAGGATCAAAATTCACAATTGTAGTATAACTGGGAAGCTGAATTCCCGGGTCGTTTTCCCAACGAGGCGTGAATGGACGGTTGAGTGACGTTTGATAGCAATGCTTGAATTAACTAAGATTTTGGTTGATTATGACTCCTAAAACTATGGGAAAAACAAATTAGGCATTCTAATTTAACAACTAAGCACAAAAATCAAATACGAAAATCCTAAAAAGACACTAAATTATCAACTAAGTCAAGATTAAACCCTAAAAATGCAAACTTAGTTTCTAAACCTCTAAAATGATAAAAGAAAATTTTCTAAAAAGGAATTATATTTTTTTGACTTTTTTATTATTTTTTATGAATTAAAAACTAATTTAACCTATTAAAAATCCTAGAAAATAGCAAATTAATTCCTAAAAATTATAAAAAATGATTTTCTACTTTAGAAAAGTCTAAAATGTGATAAAAACTCAGAAAAGTATTTTCCACTATTTTTTATAATAAAAATCTATTTTCTAAAATTAATTTAAGAAGCTAAAAATGAAATTTAAAATCTAAAAGTGATGAAAAAGATTTTAAACTTTGTAAACCTAAAACTATTTATTCTAAATCTAAAAACTATTTTTTTGTATTTTTCTGATTATTTTAACTATTTTTAATTGATTTTCTAATTTTTTTAACTTCGGAAAATAATTAAAAATAACAAATAAAAGAGGAAAAATCTGAAAAAATGCAAGAAAATCTTAAAAGTTATAAAGATCATAGGAAAAATAAGTTGGATAAGCCAGCTTATCAAATAAGCCCGCAAAAGCTAAAAATAAGCTACGGCTTATTAATAAGTATAAGAGCTCAAAAAGTGTTTAAATATAGAGTGTGCACAAACTCTACCGGATGAGCTATTGTAGCACAGCGGTAGAGAGTGTGTGTTATAAAGGGTTGAATGAGGTAGAGGTCAGGGGTTCGAGCCTTGCTCACCCTTGACCTCCCTTGTTCCCCTTTTGCCTTTTTTTTGAAATTTATTTTACAAACTTATAAATCACCTAAAAATAAGCAACTTTAAAACTTGAAATTATTTTTGAAAATCAATAATAAACCCAGAAATAAGCCATAAAGATGACAGATTTGGCTTATTTCACTCTAAGTCTAAAAGACTTAACGCCACAAAAAGGGCTTATGAAAGTGGTTGTTCACAAAGGCTCAACACTTAGCATTTTTTTCTTTAAACTTTTTCACAGATTGCTACTTTTAGGCTTAAAAATAAGCTAGCAAACAGATCCTTATGGATTCGAGACTAACAAACATATAAAATTTGGACATTTGCAGGCCCACAGCCAAAAGGGGGCACCTTTGGGCTTATAAATAAGCCACTAGATGGAACCTTATGGCTTAAGGGCTTATATGCCCTGAAAGCTTGAACAATAAGCTTCTAAAATCAGCAAAAAGATTTGAGTTTGAAACTCAAATAAGCCACAAAAAGGGCTTATGAAAGTGGCTGTTCACAAAGGCTCAACACTTAGCATTTTTTTCTTCAAACTTTTTCAAAGATTGCTACTTTTGGGCTTAAAAATAAGCTAGCAAACAGATCCTTATGGATTCAAGACTAACAAACATATAAAATTTGGACATCAAGGAACTTATAACAACAGTCAAAAACCATTTTGAAATAAAGGATAAGCTAGAAAATTGAAATGAAAAAGCTATTTTTTTACACAGCATGCATACTTTGACAGATTTGGTCAACACTCAAATCACAATTGCAGGCCTTTAGGTCTTTGTTATCACTTGTTTTAACACTCTATTAAACACAAAAACAAACTTATAATACCCCTTTTGAAAATCTAAACCTATAAGCTGTAATGAACACCCTTAGTCTAACAGATTTAAAGGATAAGTATGTTAAGCTATGATTTTGAGATTTAAACCTTGAAAACTCAAACAAACTGATTTTTATTATGATTTAAGATCAACCAAAAGTCACCAAAGTGTTTTTAACCAAATCAACCCATTTTTAATCCATGAACTCAGTTAAACCAAACACCCCTTTAACTTTTGCTTTTGGTATTTTTAACTTGATTAAGGCTGATTTAAGACTCAACTTGCAAATACCAGATGTTTGATAGCTTATTTAGAACATCATGAACAAATTTTAACAACTGAATAAGCCAGAATTGGGCTAAAACAGATTGTGCAAGTTTCTAAGTTACTTTGACAGATTTTAAGGAGAAACTTGCACAAATAACTTTTAAACTACAAGATAAGTTAAATAAGCATTAAACATCATAAACAAACATACATAAGCAGTTATAAGCAATAAATAAGCACAATAAGCAATTGATTAGTAAATAAGCTAAAAATGGAAAAATGAAGACTTACAAAGCCTTTGCTTAAACCAAGGTTATTTAAGCTTTTGAAAACTGATCTACAAGCTCTAGCTTGTCAAAGACAAGCTAGTAAAATCTATAAACTCATCCAAATTTGGCTTATCATCCAAAAATCAGCTGTGGTGTTTTGAGGGTGATATCTTTTTGTGAATTTTTTTTAAGTTTTTAATATTTAAGTGAAAACAGGTTATATAACAGTTTAATAAAGAGCTTATGAGAGCTTTTGAAAGGATTTTAACAAAGGAAGAACAAGAATTCAAGCTTTAACTTAAAATCTTCAAACTTTCATTAAAACTAAAATAAGGTTACAAGACTTGGAAAAGTAAAAGTGCATTAAGATAAATATAAGCTGTAAAATTAACTAAGTTAAGACTAAAATAAAAGATCAGATATGATGCCCTCCTGGCTTACAATGGGGGTCCTATTTATACAAAAATGACTTAGGACTTGGTCTTTGTCTTCTTCCCATTTGTGCTTTCTTTGTGAGAGAGAACTGAGTTGTGTTTCTTGTGTGAGTGAATTCCCAAAGTCAATCTAAGCCATTGATCATCTTTTGTGCTTCTTTAAGTTCATGGTATCCATTGGATCCCTTGAAATGTGTGGGATTGCCAACATGGCAATGCATCATGTGACAAGGGTTATAGTGGGTTGAGGGTGAAGGTTTAATTCCTTGTGTAATGGTGTGTTGCAGGGAAAAATTATGGGGAAGACAAACAGTGCTTTTGGGCGGGGAAAATTGGTATAAAAACGTGCAGGGGAAAGGTTTGGAGAGAGGGCAAAAATAGCCCCCCAACTTGTATATATATATTGCATGATTCGTCCCTTGGTGGTCTGAAGTTTATGGGGTTGGCAGAAATGCCCCCTGAAAGTGTATTGATGTATTGCAAACTTCGTCCTTGTGGATACAAGTTTGTGGGGTTGGCAATTTCACCCCCCATGGTTATTTCTGATGGGTTTTGAGCCGTTTGGACTTATTCATGGGTCAAGTATATTTAAAAAGGTTTTTGGCCTTTTGGGCCCATTTGGTCTTCAATAAATCCCTTAATGGGCTGCCCCGGCCCATTAGATGGGTAAGGGTGGCCCATTAAGAATTTCTTCGGTTTTGGCTTCGGGTTTGACCTTTGACTTTTCACGCTTTTCACATTCCCGTGCTCGGTTTTGTCATTTTGGCTTCGTTTTGTCCTTTTCTTGAATATCTGTTTCCTGCACAATACAAATGTAAAACATACAAATACAATGTATTTTTGGTACATTTTTGGTCATTTCAGCTCGATTTTAATAGACAAAGGTATGTGTATTTAAAAACATACCACAGTGACAGTTACTTGTCATACCTGTAGAGAGAAAGGACATTATGCAAATCAGTTCCGAAAGACCACCAACAACAATGCCCATGGGAGAGATTACATGCTAAGAGATAGGAATGCTCACCAAGACCCGAACGTAGTCACGGGTATGTTCCTTCTAAACCAACATCTAGCTAGAGTATTATTTGATTCTGGAGCCGATAAAAGCTTTGTATCTATATCTCTTGCCTCTATGCTAAATATCCCACCCATTACAATAGATACCTTTTACAATATCGAAATGGCTGACGGAAATCTAGTAAGCACAAACACCGTTATCCAGGGTTGCACCCTGACTTTGTTAAACCAACCTTTCGAAATTGATCTCATGCCGATTAAACTCGGTAGTTTTGACGTTGTCATCGGTATGGACTGGTTGTCCAAGTATCATGCCAAAATTCTCTGTGACGAGAAAGTCGTCCACATTCCTATTAACGGTGAAACTTTGATCATCCGAGGTGACCGAAGTAAAACCCGACTAAATCTCATATCTTGTATAAAAACCGAAAGATATATATCCCGAGGTTGTCAAGTTTTCGTAGCCCAAGTAATGGAGAAGAAGTCAGACGAGAAAAGACTAGAAGATATCCCAGTAGTTAGAGAATTCCCAGAAGTTTTTCCTAAAGATCTACCCGGCCTTCCTCATGTTCGTCAAGTAGGATTTCAAATCGATTTGATTCCAGGAGCGGCACCAGTAGCCCGAGCACCTTATAAATTAGCTCCTTCAGAAATGCAGGAACTATCTGACCAACTACAAGAGTTAGCAGACCGAGGTTTTATCCGACCAAGTACTTCGCCCTAGGGAGCTCCTGTCTTATTTGTTATAAAGAAAGATGGATCTTTCAGAATGTGTATCGATTACTAGGAGTTGAATAAACTCACTATAAAGAATTGTTATCCATTACCCAGGATCGATGACTTATTCGACCAACTTCAAGGTTCGAGTATCTACTTGAAAATCGACTTAAGATCAGGCTATCATCAACTGAGAGTAAGGAATGAAGATATTCCCAATACTGCTTTCAGAACGAGGTACGGACACTATGAATTTCAAGTGATGCCATTTGGTTTAACTAACGCACCTGCTGTATTCATGGATCTCATGAACCGTGTGTGCAAACCATACTTGGATAAATTTGTGATAGTGTTCATCAATGATATTATCATCTAATCTCGTAACAAAGAAGAACACGCAGATCATCTGAGAATAATCTTGGAATTACTTAGAAAAGAGAAATTATATGCCTAATTCTCCAAGTGTGATTTCTGGATCAGTATTATGTAATTTCTTGGGCACTTAATTTATAATCAAGGACTTCATGTTGACCCCGCCAAGATTAAAGCAGTTAAGAATTAGGCATCTCTTACTGCACCCACAGAAATACGTCAATTCTTAAGACTCGCGGCTATTATCGGAGATTTATCAAGAATTTCTCAAATATTGCAAAGTCATTGACTGAATTAACCCAGAAAAACAAAAAGTATATATGGGGAAAAGACCAAGATACAGCTTTTCAACTACTAAAACAGAAGCTTTATAAAGCTCCAATCTTAGCATTACCAGAAGGAAACAATGACTTTGTCGTTTACTGTGATGCATCTCATCAAGGATTGGGAGCTGTATTAATGCAAAAGGAAAAAGTTATTGCATATGCATCCCGACAACTCAAACCTCATGAAGGAAACTATACCACTCATGATCTTGAATTAGAAGCAGTAGTGTTTGCTCTTAAAATTTGGAGACACTATTTATACGGTATAAAGTGTACTGTGTTCACTGATCATAAAAGTCTTCAACATATTCTTAATCAAAAAGAGTTGAACATGAGACAACGTCGTTGGTTAGAATTGCTTGCAGATTACGATTGTGAGATTCGCTACCATCCTAGAAAGGTAAATGTTGTAGCAGATGCCTTAAGCCGGAAGGAACGAATCAAACCACTTCGAGTCAGATCATTAGTCATGACCCTTCATCCAAGATTACCATCACAAATCCTCCAAGCCCAAAATGAAGCACTCAAAGAAGAAAACATCAAAGCTGAGAACCTACGAGGAATGGACAAATCATTTGAAATACGTCCTAATGGAACATGATGTATCAAGAATCGAAGTTGGTTACCACTCTTCGGCGGTTTGAGAGACTTAATCATACATGAGTCTCATAAATCGAAGTATTCGATTCACCCAGGTTCTGACAAGATGTATCAGGATCTAAAGAAACTCCATTGGTGGCCTAACATGAAGGCAATCATCGCTGGATATGTCGGAAAGTGCTTGACATGCTCTAGAGTTAAAGTTGAATGTCAGAAGCCATCTGGCTTACTGGTACAACCGGAGATTCCTATGTGGAAGTGGGAGAGAATAACGATGGATTTCGTTACAAAACTACCCAAAACCTTAAACGAACATGACACAATCTGGGATCGTCTTACCAAATCAGCACATTTTATTCCTACCCAAGCAACAAATAGTATGGAAACCCTTACAAGATTGTACATAAAGGAAATAGTCTCACGACATGGCATGCCAATATATATCATCTCGGATCGTGATAGTCATTTCACATCCAGATTCTGGCAATCATTACAAAGTGCTTTGGGTACTCAATTAGACATGAGTACGACATATCATCCCGAAACCGATGGACAAAGTGAAAGAACCATCCAACCACTCGAAGATATGCTTCGAGCCTGTGTTATAGATTTTGGAAAAGGATAGGAAGACGGAAAAGACACTAACCATTAGTAGAATTTACCTACAATAACATTACCATAAAACAGTATTATGGCAACACCATTCGAGGCCTTTAAGGACGAAAGTGCAGATCGCCTGACTGCAGTGCCGAAGTTTAGGAGATGTTTAACTTACGGGAGAGAACCAGAAATAATCCATGAAACCCACCGAGAAATATAGTTTTTCAAGATCTGGCAACGCTTGCAAGCTGCAAGAGACCGACAGAGAAGTTATGCCAATATAAGACGGAAGCCTTTAGAATTTCAAGTTGGAGATCGTGTTATGTTGAAAGTATCACCTCGAAAAGGTGTCATTCGTTTTGGAAAACGAGGAAAACTTAACCCTCGGTCACATTGTACCATTTAAAAACCTTGAACGATGACCATTGGCATACAAACTAAAGCTTCCTGAAGAGTCATGTGCAGTAATGTCCACAGTACTTTCTACGTTTCTAATCTAAAGAAATGCCTATCTGACGAATCCCTTGTCATTCCAATCAAAGAACTTCAGCTTGATGATAAGCTCAACTTTGTGGAAGAACTTGTAGAAATCATGGATCGAGAAGTCAAATAACTGAAACAAAGTCGCATCCCTATAGTCAAAGTAAGATGGAACTCTAAAAGAGGACCAGAATTTACATGGGAACGCGAAGATCAATTTTATGCCAAGTATTCACATCTATTTTCAAACATCACTCCGACATCCAACTAAATCTCAAGACGAGATTTCTTTTAAGGGAGAAAGACTATAACAACCCACAATTTTCATCAATGTAATTATCCATCTATTAAATTAGATGCAATTTTCATCAATGTAATATCTACTTATTAAATTAAGTACAACCATTTTCACGGGAAAAATTTTGCTTTCATTTCAACTATGTAACGTAACTTACATAGCAAACTAAACGAGCTCACACAACAACCAATGCCAACTATATCTATATTTATATCATGTAAACATCCTAATATGTCAAGTATATGTTCTAATATCATATTTACCAAATACGTTATCCATTTAACGTACCAGTTACAACGTTACTTCAAAACAAGCATTAAACGTTAACGTTTATATCAAAACCCTAACTTTATGTAATGTTTACATATAAAATAAATGTACAAGCTATCAATGCATGTGTATAAGTGTACAATGCATAATTTTTGAATATTAATTCCCTCTTAAACCTTGGTACAACTCCTTAAAGCTTAAAGTACAATTCGACTATGCATAGAATTTAAATGAGCTCATTTTCCCTCCATTTCTTTAGGAATTTCGTACCACCATAAAACCTAACCTTAACTAGTCCTACACTAACCCTAAAACCTAAACCCGAAAATCCTAGCAAACCCGTTACACCCTTAAACTAGTTCATAGTTTTCAGAATCTGATCCCTTGATAAAACATAGGATCTGGGAAAAATCAATAGGATTTGAGTATTAAGTAAAAATACTAGGTTTAGCCCTATGTCTTGTGATCATTTTGTCGGTTGACTCAACTCGATTCGATGTCGGATAAATTAGTTATAGCCGAAATGGCAAAAGTACGCAGATTCTACACACATGTAGTAAATGGATGTTATCTTTAAATTTTTGTACAGTGACCCCTAAATATGTAAAACTAAAAGTTATAAAGGACTCAAATATCTAACCATGCTCATTGGTTTGAGCTTAATCGGAATTTCGGTTTGTAAATGAAAACCATTTTAGCGGGACCGATGTTGGCTGTCCAAAAATAGCCATGAACTTGCCACCCCTAAACTACTTCTAAACCTATTCTAAGCAAGCTAGCACCTCAAGCACCTTAAGCACCATGACCTCACCACCACCTTCAGCACCTTGTCATCAACCTAGCACCCTACCACCTCCATCACCACCCTTGTGCACCAAGAAAACTTCTCCTTGTCACCAAGCAAACTCCGTTTGATTTGAACCAACACTCCTCCCTAAACCTTGCATAGCTACTTCCCTAGCCCTCCTTAGTCACCCATGACAGCCCTTGGCCACCACACCAAGTTTACTTGGTGCGTACTTCAAGAAAACTTGGCCATTACTCCCTTCCTACCACTATATATACATGCATACATACATACATACATACTCTTCAATTCATCTCTAAAACTCAACACACACTTAAATGAAGCTCTAAACAAGTCCAAGCCAAGCCCTAGCAGAAGTATAAGAAGATACCAAGTCCTTAGAAGCCAAGAATCAAGAAAGAGAAGCTTTGAAACTCGTTTCCTAGGCGTACGAACCTAAAACCCCAATTTCGACCCATTTTCAAGTTGTAAGTCATTCAACTTGTTCTATAAGCTCTTGCTTCATTTTAGATCTTTCATTAACTTTATTAGATCATGTGTAAGCCCTTTTGTTCAAGCCTTGAACCATAAATCCACACGGTTTGGTTTTACTAAACCAAATGAATCCGTTTTGGATTTTTAAGCTCACAAGCTCTTTCTATAAGTTATAAGCTCATAAACTTAACTTATTTTAGCTTATTCTAATTTAAAGGTGCGTATAACCCTGCAAAAAATTTGTTTCTAAAATCACAAATATCAATATTATGTTTTTGACTAAATTCGCAAATGTGTCTTCATTCAAAAGGGGTATATATTGTAAATCCCTTGAAACTTAAAACTAAAGGGCTAAATTGTAATTATATCTAGATTCTAAAGTTAAACTTCAGGGGTTGCTTTGTCATGCTTTAAAATTAAAGGTTTAAAGATTTTAAAAGTTATATTAAAAGGATTAACTTTGTTAATATATATAAACCAAGGGTATATATTGCCATTTTGCATTCTTAAAGGTATAAAATGTAATATTTTTATATAAATAATAAAAAGAACATTAAATAATATAAGACTAAGATTTATTAAAACCCGACACATTTATCATTATCATTCGTCGATCAAAACACTATAAAATCAATTACGTTATAAATATAACATAATTTATCATACACTAGCTTTTGAAGAAACCTAATATGATAAAATATTATCATTTAATCTATAACGTATCACGTTACTAGGAATGATCATTGAGGGTTTTCCATTTGGGTAGATTGTTTTGATGAGTTTGAGTTTGTTGGGTTTACGATTTAAAGTGCCCTGGCTCCTCAAACGATACTACATGGCCTCTGGATTATGATAGCCCGAACAGTTATACAATAATTCCATAAATTAATAAATCAATTATGTATGTTAAACTCTGTAAAGTTTTGAAAGATAAACAATCAAACTAAGACTTGACATATTACCTCAGGTTGCGTGACATAGCTGTTACTTTCACTTGATATACTTTTGCCATCAATCAGATTTCCCTGTTAAGGTGAGTTCATAGTCCCACTTTTACATGTTTTCTAAACTCCGTAGGGAGATACATGCTATAAACCATGAATACAAGTGTTTTCAACTGTATGCTATCCTGATGTATTATTGCCTAAGTACCTCTATTTGCCATAAGGCCCCACTATTTGTGAAATATATGTGTCTACCTTATCATGTCTTTCATCTGCTAGTTTGCCATTTTAGTTTCTTAAAGAATATTTAAGTACCTCTGATGTATTATAACCGAACGTACTGGTTGAGTAAGCGCGAATGCTTTGAATAGATCTATTGGGACTGAACTTCCCCGTCCGGGTAGGTAACAACGCACTACCATGTCAAACGGACGTATTTCATTTGAGTAACTCCGAGTGTTTGGCAAAGCACCCGCTCAGGGCAACAACTTATGAATAACATTTACTTAAGGATTCGGTGTCATGAGCTTAGGACAATAATACTGTTTTTCATAATAATTGTAAATACATGCAATTATTACTATTATGGGTGTATAACAACGTAACCCACTGATTATGATGACTTTTATTCAACTATTTCTCATAAACCTATGAATTTCACGCAACCATTGTGTTGACCTTTTAGCATGTTTATCTCAGGTAATTGAGCAATATATGGCACGGAGTGGCATTGGACTTGAGGACGTCCAAACTTGTTATCATTTAAACTTTATGTTTTCATATGTATTTTGGGACCTCTCTTTTTGTAAAACTCTGATGAATAAATTAATGATAACTAAATTTTCCAAAACGTCTCTTTATGAGTCGTTTTCTATAATTATGTCTGTTGTACTATGAAGTAATACCCCAGATTAGCTTCCGCCGCTATATTTGTCAAAATGGGGGTGTTACAGGAGCATTAGTCAAGAAATCATATTGGGTCGTCTATACACTTGTTGTATATGACATTTTTGTCTACGGACAAAAATCAAACTTTTGAGTCGGGCAATTTAGATTGGTATCCTTTGAACATTGATACATCCTGCTTTGAAATTAAAGTATTTTGGTCAGTAATCAAGCTTTGTATACATCGTCATATTCAACGCAAGGCGAAGAAAAGTATTTTCATATGCTATGCTAAATGACTAGTTGCCTTGATTTGCATTGCTTATATATCTTGATCATATGCCTATTTCAAGTTGTATTTGAACTTGTTTATTTGTGAAATATATGTGTCTACCTTATCATGTCTTTCATCTGCTAGTTTGTCATTTTAGTTTCTTAAAGAATATTTATATTGTTTTAAAAGGAGTGTTTGGGATAACTCCTAATTTTGTCAAAAATGTTTTTCCATAAATGTTTCGTTAACCCATATTAGTCATGATATGATTATAATGTATGATATGCTATATTATTATTTGTTGCATCTTATTTAGTATTATATACTCTTTGCATTTTATATGCGAGCTTGTTGTTTTTCATATAACATTAGTATTTGGAATGCCATGTTATTTATGTGTTAGCTTGTTGATTTCTTGCTTTCGCTCAATGGGGCTTATGTTAGGTCTTGTGCTCCTCATATAGGCATATATTTCTTTCTTTGCATTTTCTATATCAACATTTTGCATAATCTTAATTTCTTAATAATCTACTTAAGAATGGGAACTAAGTAAGTTAGTTAAGTGTTTTGAAAAAGATTGTTATAAAATTTATGAACATCAAAGTAGGATTGACAACTTGAATGTTTCATCCAAAATACTCAAGTAATGATGAAGTGTAATGATGTCATGTTTTAGTCTTAAACGATATTCTAGAGCTTTTCAAAGTAATGAGTCATTATTATGGTTAAAACGGGTCAAAACTAGTGTTTGGCAAACCCATAAAGAATGGTTCCGCGGTTCATTTAGAACAAATATGCATTTGCTATTCAAGCATATATTTTATGAATAAAATCTGGAAGTTTTGATGTTATGAAGTCGAGTTTTGGTGATTTTAGCGATATATAAAACCAGGACAACAAGTTTTGTAGAAAATGGGTCATGTTAGGATTTTGTATAAAATCACTAATATGGAATAAGAAATTATGCCATCCGCCGTTTAAAAGGTAATTGAGTATAATGTAAAAATAGTCTCAAATGAATGATTTATATTGTTGTCAATTTATAAAATAATAACAAAAGGTCATATTTGGGTCATGGCGTATCCACCAAAGGTTTTTAATATTTTTGGTCAAAAAGGGGGCAATTAAAAAACACTTCGTAGAAAAATTATCTACACATTTTGACATTGTCATTTCATCTTGTCAATCCTCCATAACCACTAGTGTACCAACTTGGTCTCCATTTCCCAAACACCCCTAATGTTATGTTTTCTATACTAGTTGTAAATATGATCATTCCTTTGTTAGTCTATCATGACATCTTGCTTTGCATATACATGTGTTGATTATATGTTTTTGTTAGATTATTTTCTTTGTCGTTATCTTAGTGATTGATAACTATTCGATTAATTGAAAAATGTGTAATCCTTAGGAAAGGTTTTGTTTCATTTTTAAATGCTTTTATGCTTGTATTCGTGCTATTAAATGTTAAGGCTTAAACATGACTTACATGATGTTTGCATTAGAAGTAATTTTGTCTATTATATGATGTCTTGTATGATCTCTTAATTTGTCATTTTGATACATAATGATTTTTGATATGGAAATGTATATGTTTGGTAGTTCTTGTTCCTTGTTGGTATTTCTTATATCTATTTGTATGATGGTCTAATTTTCACATGCTTGAACATGGTTTGCATGATCTTCTTGTATTGCTCCATATATGACATTGCCATATGATTTTATTTGCTTCTTGTGTATTTATGTTATGTCAAAGCATTTTTTGGTATACTTGTGAAGTATAGGATCTTCCTTTTGAAACCGTATTGTTTTAATTAAGAACCAAAATCGACAAAGAAGCAATGGAACAAAATAAAAAGGTTGATACTTATTTTTCACAAATAAACAAACTCAAATTCAATAAGAGACAAGCATATAATTAGTATCCTTCGTGTCATTGTTAGTGCAATCGATTTACTAATCTAAAATCATCTTCTTCATTATGCCTGCATTTGGTTGAACTATTTGGAACATGTTCGTGTATTATTGTCTTTATTTCTTGTGTCATTTATGTTTGAATTCTTGAATGGTTGTTTGTATACTTAATCGTTTAGGCTTTTGGTTGTTTTTATGCAATTCATGGTTCTTGAGTGTCATTCCCCTCTAGAATTAGGAGCGTTTGGTTTAGTAGAAAATCATAGGATCTAAGCGTTGGATCTTTTCCATAAGCCTTTTGCATTATTAAGAAAATCTATTTAATCACTATCTCAAGCGAAAAATAGGTTTAGAAATTATTTGGAACATTTCTAGAATTTTAAGATTTGAGGAACCTTGTCTGCAGGGGCCAGTTCCATCTGCAGTAAAGTCGGTTCTATTGAGCAGATGGAACCGTCCATGCTGGTTCTACAGTAGGCATTTTTGCCGTCTGAGGTAGTTAACTTTTGCATTCAACACTTTAATTAGGTTATTTATACTTGTATTAAGGTCGCCCAATAGTTAGTTTTGACTTATCTAGCTCTTAAGTCCTTCTAAAACTCATAGAATCATCCAATATTTTTCGAACATGTATTTTGACATTTTTAGCTAGTTGCAATATTTGTCCTCCTCTTCGCTTCGCTTAAGAGTATTCCTATATTTGTGTCTATTTGCGAACGTGTTTTGATTGCATATATGTCTACTTGTTAACTCTCTCGGGTAATAATACTTGATTAAGTTTCATTCATATTTGTTGGTATAAAAGTTTGAACTATCATGTTGTAAAATGATATTCTTGCATTTGACTTAAAACTAACCCGTTTAAAATTGTGTAGGTCAATAAAGATCGACATCTTTATCAAGTTAATTTGTGCTCTTATCATACTCTAATCCATATATCTCATTACATGATCATACATGTATAATCATCTTCATTACTTTGTGCATACATTGTTAGTTTCTTGCATTGTCATCACTATCTTCCGCCTCATTTTCACTACTCACAAATTCATCATGTCTATCACCTCAATTGCCTCATCAACTAACTAGGTAAGGTTTAGAGACGAACCTTGTAGCAACTATCAAACTTGAGTCTTCCCCGAGTCATTCTTATAAGATGAATCACCATGAAACTTCTCACCACCATAACCACAACCTACCCACTACAACTACTACCCGTGAAGGTTAAATCACCTTCCACAATACATATGGTTTAATGGGTCATCTACGTATCCTGATACTCATAAGCACATTTGCCTATGTTGTCAAAAGCCAAGTGAATTTCGTAATGAAATGCGTCTCATTCTCAAACACGTCCTTACAATCTTCGACAACCTCACCACCAAAACCAACCATGATGATGCAAGTAGTAGGATTATTCTTTTTAGCTTATTTTTCTAGGAGTTTCTTTTACATAATCATATTTCATTCTAGTTTGAGAAGAATCATATCACATCATATATACATCTTATTATATATGACTTCCTCGAAAGACGAAGTATATATTGCACTAATATTTTTTTTGTAGGTTCAAATATACACTTGAGTGTATATGGCATTCTTTTCTACGGACGAAATTTGCCTTTTCATATCATTTCTTTGTTGGTTCTCTCATATACACGATGCAGTAAATGGCATACTTGTCTTCGGACAAAGTTTGCATTTATTTATTTTCTTTTGTAGGTTCAAGCATATACACTTTATGGTATATGGCATACTCACCAAAGGATGAAGTTTGCATCATTCTTTTTCCCTTTTGTAGGTTCATTTTGACGTCCTCGAGGAAGGGGAGCATTCGTAAAGAAATCATATTGGGTCGTCTATACACTTGTTGTATATGACATTTTTGTCTACGGACAAAAGCTATTATTGCACTAATTTTTTTGTTTTGTAGGATCATACTTGACGCCCTCGATCAAGGGGGATCTTCCGTTGAGCATTTATAGCATGCATCTTATATACACTTAGTTGTATATATTTTACTCGTCCAAAGATGAATCTAGTTTTGCACTTATTTTTGTTTGTAGCTTTTTAATCGTATCTTGACGCCTTGAACAAGGGGGAGCACTCGTCAAGGGGGAGCATGCACGTATTCATCATCATTTTTACTCTTTGACAATCCTTTGCGTTTTTGACCAAAAGGAAGATGTCATTTTCTTCATCATATAGTTTTCATATTTTTATATATGTTGCACGAAACTAACCTTTTGTAGGTCAAGCTTTCAAATTTGATCCATGGATCCACTATAAACCAAGGACAATAACCTAGAGGATTCAACAATCATAAGGGATTAGTCAAATCAACTTCACTAGGGATGATGCAAGCTCGCCTTTTTAGGGAGGAATGAAGTTAAACTCCAAGGACATTCCCTTTTTATTTCAACAAAAGGGGGAGAAGAGTGTAAACGAAGAAGGTAATGTAAAGGTATTACGGGGATACAAGTAACTTTTACATTTACTACATGTTACGTTTACATATTTTGTCATCATAAAAAAGGGGAGATTGTTAGTGTAAATATTACGGTATTTAATCTACACACTCACGTTTGTTTTGATAATGAAAAAATTGTAACTTGTAATACATAACGTCAAATGTACAAGTTACTCGTTATCATATTTTATCTCAACATACATCAACATCTCTTGACGTTTTGAATTCTCGTATGTTACAACACAGGTTCGTACATGTTTGTTATGTTGCATTATAATCAAACTTCATTTCACATTTTTCATTCAAAAGTATTTTTATACAAATGCATCTTTTTTATTTTTACACTAAATTTTACATCTAAATATATATTTTATTTAAACAAGTAAACTTTATTTTGTTAAGTACTCAACTAGGCTTTTTATTTTTACATATACAAGTTTACTTTCACTTTTAAGTAAAAATAAAATACAAAATAAAAATAAAAATAAAAATAAATTATTTTATGAGAATGGAACCGGCTGAGGGAACCGGCGAGAACCGGCAATAGCAATGGAACCGGCAAATAGTAATGGAACCGGCTAAGGGAACCGGCGACGCTCCGAGGGAACTGGCAAATAGTAAAATCTTGGCCTATAAATAGAGAAGCCTTTTCAATCCGTGGCTTATGACTTCCAGCATATATTTTCCACCATTTTTGCTCATTTAGATCTGTACTAATGCATCCATAAACACCACGATCATAAAGCTTCTAAGTCTCATTTTTGTTGTAAGCATACACACGAAATGATCCTCCAAGCTTCGAGATCTTGCAATCTACATCCACCACAAGCTTTTAAGCACATGAAGATCTACCTCAACAAGCTTGGGAAACTTGTGATCTTCTCTCATAGAAGACTACCTCAGCATGCTTTGTGATCATGATGTTTGGTTCGGGCTTTCACATCCATTAGACTCATTTGTTTAGGATCATCATTGTACACTCATTTGTATCATCTCGTTGTATCACTTTGTCACACCCCGCCTAGGCGGAAACACGAGGCGTAACATCATGGATATCATCACAACATAATGGTGTCAACAATAGAGAGGACTAAATGAAATAGATAAACAAATGAGACACAATGTGTCATGACAATATCTAACATAAGATAAAGGAGTCTTGCATTACGATAGCAAAGTCATACCACAAGGAAACATACTCCAAAAGTCTAAACAATCAAATAAAAACTAAGTATCAAACAATTCAAATGACATAAAAAAATCTCTAGGAGAATGACTCCGCATGCAAGCCTACGATCTCACTAGCCACTCTTCTTAACTTCAACATCCTCAAGATGGTTACCTGAAAATGATGCTTAAAACGTCAACACAAAGGTTGGTGAGAGTCATAGGTTTAAGACATGAAAATCAAAGCTTATAAACAATTACTATAAGCAATGCAAACATGGCAGGACAATTACTGTACTATCATACAAGCTAACATGCAAATGTAACCATAACGAGCATGGGAACGGAACGTGTCCCTCGATTCAACAAGTATCAACACTTGGGTAGGAACGTTACCCCCGATCCATTAAAACCATCACTTCACATGGGTAGGAACGTTACCCTCGATCCCGATATCATAACAAATGGGTTGGAACGTTACCCTCGATCCCGATATCACAACAAATGGGTAGGAACGTTACCCTCGATCCCGATATCACAACAAATGGATAGGAACGTTACCCTTGTTTCCCGATATCACAACAAATGGGTAGGAACGTTACCCTCGATCCTGATATCACAATAAATGGGTAGGAACGTTACCTTGATCCCGATATCACAACAAATGGGTAAGAACGTTACCCCCGATCTAAATACACATAAGCATTTAGCACGTAACATACAATAGCCAAGTAAAGTCCATACACTTTCAAAATAAAGACACATAATCACAGTAATTAAAATATTTCAAATCCATTTGCATCATTTCCATCCCAATTTAAAAGCAATGTAAAAGAGGGACTATGAAACTCACCTGATGCACGCTTCCAAATTCTAACACCCAACTATCAAATAAATAAACACGGTTCACGTGACCCAAAATAAAAGCTCTACATCCATGTAACTACTCGTATGATGGGGTATAAAGGTTTATGCTTTCCATCATTGGGTCTCCTCGGACACCATGCCAAACCTTAACCATGATCTTTTAAACAATTTACATAGCTTATTATAATTAAATCAAATTACGAATTTTTGGGGTCTCTTTTAGTTACTTAAAACCCTTTCTTTAAGACCTTCATAATTTATACCAAAAATCACCCATGTTCATTTATGAGTATATTAACTACCTTGTGATTCCCAAGTATTACTTACATGTGTAACTAACTCAAATAAAATCAAACTTCAAAACTGTCTTAATTCGGATCTGATTGCACACCAAACTATATCACTCTAATTACCATACTTAGACATGCTTTCAGAGGCTAATTTTCACAGGATTATCAATAGACATATGGAACGTAACTACTGTAGAAGGGCTAAGCTTAATTCCAGTTTTAAGTATAGGTTTTACCCTCCCAAACATGACATAATTCTGACCCGTATTTACTGTTTTAATAACTTTTAGTATAAAAATAATTTGAATGACTTCCCGACCTTAAAAACCTTTGAGGCCGGATTTTCTGGAAAGTAGACTCTTTTGGATTATTCATATATACAAGAAACATATCAATATTCGTTTTTATCACCAAGATAACAGTCGTTGAACACGACCCAAAATTCTACTCAACCCTAAATCCAGTTTTAACGCAAATCTAACCAAACCACAAGCATGCATACGCATCTAATTCAATCCTAAGCATACTACAATCATAATATATCATAATCATTTTGTATTTCAATTAAAATCCTAGATCCATCATAATTAGGGTTACATTAATACATTAATTAACTTGGATTAAACACACTTACCTTGATTCTTAGCACCTAACAACCAATCTTGAGGGTTCTTGGATCAAAATCTTGGTTCCTCCTTGTTCTTAGGGATGGGTCGACACAAATAAGGGTTATGGGGGCTGAGTTATGTCATTCATAGGGTTTAAGGATCGCTTATCCAACTAACTAAAATCCTAATTATAGCCCAACTTCTAAGATAAGGCCCAAAATCTCTTTTTTTTTCTTGGGCCGATTTCTACATATACATACATTTATTATTATTATTATTTTTAATTTATTTATTACATCATTACTTACATTACCTTAAGTTTTACAAAAAAAACTAAGCTAGTTTGAGTAAACCTTTTTACATAAACGCTACTTACTACACTTTCTAAAAATAACTTTCATTTTGCAAATTCACTTTCTATTTATGGAAAATTTACTGCAAACTTCCATATTTCACTAACATGCTTCCTTTTCAATAACTTACATTTCTTATAAACGCTTAACTCTTAAAAACCAAGAATTGACGTAGCAATACATGCAATGCGTCTTTCATTTCCATTATCACTACACGTGAGCAAATGGAATACTTAATACCAAACTTATATGCACACAAAATAAGATAATCATTTACCTCTAAAATGACATCATGCACATATGTAAACCACTTCAACATACATATAGAACACATAGCACGCAAGAAACATACAAAATGGACACTTAGCCATTTCTAAAGGTATAAACTAACCTGCTTAACTTACGGTTGTCACAGTATCCCCTCCTTAGGGAAATCTCATCCCAAGATTTAACTACTAGATTCAACAGTATCTTCAACAAATAATCAGGAATACTTAGCTTTTATATGGTCCTCATGTTTCCACGTGAACTTAGGGCCGCACTTTGAATCTCATCTAACTATCACGATTGGAAACCCACTGCTTATAAGTTCGCTTGCCCATACAAGGCTACAAATAGCAGCATAACAACTATAAGCAAAAATAAACATCCAACTCCATGAACATTGCCCGTCTTCGAGGAAACGCGTCAAAAACCTTAAGTTGTGTAACAACGTCATTCATAACCTAACCCCGCAACTCATCAAACAAGAACTGTCTTGGAACTAAGTTATGAGTTGTTACAAAGCTCAACATTTTTGAAGAATTGGCTCGACTTCGAGTTTATTCAAAATATAACATTAACCAAACCACATAAGAACATTTAAGGGTGCACTATGGTCTACCAGTACACTTCTTCAGATTTGACACATGGAATGTGTCATGCACGCTACTCAATACCTCGGGCAATCTCAAACTATAGCTACAGGGCCGATCCTTTCAAGGATCTCGAATGGTCCTACATATCTCGGTGCTAACTTACCCTTCTTTCCAAAATGAACTACGCCCTTCCAAGCGTCACCTTTAACAATACACGATCTCCCACCTCAAACTCTCACGGCTTACGCCTATAATCAACATAGCTCTTTGGACGATCTCTCGCCACTTTGGGTTTTTCCTTTACCAACACTACCTTATCAGTCGTTTCTTGTACTAACTCAAGTCCAGTCAAACTACTCTCTCCAATCTCTGCCTATAGAACAGGTGACCTACATTTCCTTCCATACAAAGCTTTAAATGGAGCACACTGAATGATCGAATGATAACTACCACCAAAATTGATAATACATGCCCTCATTATATCATCCAAAGTCTGCATCATATGTTCACTTTGTCCATCCGCTTAAGGATGCTAAGCATGTATCAAATCCAATCGCGTCTCTAACACATTCTGTACCGTCTGCCAAAACCACGAGGTAAATCATCCATCTCAATCTGAGTTGATCGTCACCAGAATTCTATTCCTTGCTATTATCTCATCAATATAAATCCTTTCCAACTTCCCATCTTGAAATTTTCTTGTATATCTAGAAATTAAGCTAACTTGGTCAGTCTATCGACCATCACCCAAATCACATCATACTCACTACTTTGACCTTGGAAATTTAGTGATAAAATTCATGGTGGTTCTATCTCATTTTCACTTAAGTATCTCAGGTTGTTGCAGCAAGCCAAAAGTCTTTAACATTGCAGCCTTCACCTCTTAAACAAATCCGATAGTTGCTAACATAGGTAGCAATATCCTTTTCTACATGTAGCTACCAATACATGTCTCCAAGGATATAGTACGTATTATCCGCTCTCGGATGTACCAAGTATCTTGATGCATAGGCCTCATCCATTATACTTCCTACTAATAAAACCTAAATTCGATCCATAAAGTACAAAGTCTCGTCTCCTTTTCATTCCATATGTTGATCTAAACCATGTAGTCTTTCTGCGAGTACGTTCTCTTGCTTGAAAGCCTCTCTTTGGGCTGCCAGTATCATTCCTCTTACTCGTCTTGATTTCACTCTCTCTTTTCTACTCAACGCACCACCCACTACATTCGCTTTATCGGAGTATCACACAAATCATTCTTCAAAGTCTAAAAAGCCTCTTCTTGTTCTACGTTCCACTCATACTTCTGATTACTCTCAGTTAGGGAAGTAAGGGGGTTTAACAATCTAAAAAAAATTCGCGATGAACGTCGGTAGTAACCTGTCAATCCTAAGAATAATCATTTAATTCTTTACTGCCTCACTCTTACTCGGGTCCACGTGATTGCGTTATGGTTGACCAGGTGACCAAGAAAATGCACTTCTTCTAACCAAAACCCACACTTAGAAAATTTGACATGCAACTTCTCCTTCCTCAGTGACTCCAACACTAACTTTAAATAAACTTCATGTTCCTCCTTCGAATTTGAGTAGGTCAGAATGTCATCAATGAATACGATGACAAACCTACCTCAGTACGGTTTGCAAACCCAGTTCATTAAGTCCATGAAAACCGATGGTGCATTGGTTAACCCAAAAGGCATAACCGTAGACTCAAAATGTCCGTATCTCATTCGAAATGCGGTCTTTGGAATGACATCCACATGCACTCGTAGCTGATGATAACCTGAACGAAAATCTATCTTTAAGAAAGGACATGCTCCTCGTAACTGATCAAACAAGTCATCAATCCTAGGGAGTGGATGACGGTTTTTAACAGTTAATTTGTTCAACTCCCTACGATCAATACACATGCGAAAAGAACCATCCTTCTTCTTCATGAATAACACAAGTGTTCCTCACGGAAAATGACAAGGTCGTATGAAACCCTTATCTTGCAACTCTCGAAGTTGTTCAGACAATTCTTGCATTTCCGAGGGTGCTAGACGATATGGAGACTTCGCGACCGGCGTCGCTCCATGAACTAAATCTACGCGGAACTCAACTTGTCGTTGCGGTGGTCATCGATAAATCTTTCGGAAACACATCAATAAATCTCGTACGACGGAAATATTACTCAATTTTGGTTCATCTACCATTTGTGTTCATTAAGGTTGTCACGACTCCTTGAGTACGTTCACCATGAACCCAAAGTATCTCATCACCTTCCAACGGTATCCAAACCACCTTATCTTGACATACTATCACAAACTTCCTCTTGTACAACCAGTCCATTCCCACAATCACATCAAAGTTTCCACGACTCAACGGTATCAACGAACTCTAAGGGTTACAAACAATCGAATAGGATAACAAACAAATATCGAATCAAAGGCTAGAATACATATAGGGGATTCCACATATGCAAATAGCCGTGGATCAAATGACATAAGAATCCTTTGAAGGAAAGGATACGTATATGTACCGAGTGAACACGCGAACGAAAAAAATCAACAGGCGTACCACGATAAAAATCAATACGAAAGACGAAAATTCTTATACGAATTATCGACTTTACTCGAAAGACCAAATTAAATAATGTTTTTATAAAAAACAATTTAAAATAAAGAAGTCAATTTAAGTATAAAAATCATTTTAAAGAATAAATAAAATTGTCTTAAATGTCTTTATAA
>BQNB010089174.1:0-27471 GCA_026074375.1 Tanacetum coccineum
ATTCTTCAAAAGATATTCATAAAGGCCGAAAGATCAAGAAGATGAAGTGTTTGAAAGAATCCTCTCAAAACAGAAAGTTTAATTCAAGAAACATGATGATTTAAAGGTAAATCACAAGTTTAGGGGAGGATTGTTGGGA
Source organism: Tanacetum coccineum (assembly GCA_026074375.1). NCBI lineage: Eukaryota > Viridiplantae > Streptophyta > Magnoliopsida > Asterales > Asteraceae > Tanacetum > Tanacetum coccineum. Next base: position 140 of record BQNB010089174.1, read on the forward strand.
ATTAAACTTATCATACTTACTACTGCTCACAAGTTACAACTGCCAGTATTAATCAATTAGTACTGCTAGAGTAAGTTAGTACTGCCAGTACTAACTTAAGACTGTTGAAGGACTTAAGACTGCTGGTTATAGAGTTACTACTGCTGGTTCAAGATTAATGATGCTGCTGAAGTCAATGTTGATTAGTCAAATAGAAGACCAAAGTTAATGCTAATTGACTGAAATTAATGCTGATTAGTCAAACAAAAGACTGAAGTTAATGATGATTAAAGAGATTAATGTTGATTGAGAATTTAACTAAATATTTTGGAAAGTATTAAATACTTAGTCATTCAAACATTTTATTTAAGAAACTTGATTTGAAGATTGGAGTATCAAGTTTAGGGGATGATTGTTGGGAATAAAATGCTCTAAGGCATTTCCACTGTTAGTCATGTTCATTCCCACTGCTAGAGTACTTTTCCCACTGTTAGTGTAAATCTTCCCACTGCTAATGTTTACATTGCTGAGAAGTTTTGTCACTATTAAAGACTTTCCACTACTGCATGAAGATAAGATCTACTCTGAGTCAAATACGCGTTATTGTTATATTTGGAATGTATCTTGTGTATATCTCATATATTTAGGAGATTTGGTTAGGTATTATCTTGTACAGGGCTCCTTGTGATATAAAAGGAGTCCTTAGGTTAGTATTGAAATATATCAATCTGAAATACATTCTCTCATAGCTTTAAGGTTGTGTAAACCCTAGTACTAGTTGAGTACTCGTATTATTACATCAATAATATTAAAGCTTTTTGTGTAACTTACTGGTCTATTCATTTCACTGTTTCATTCATTTCATTGTTATTCTTCTTGATCATTAAAGGTTAGATTCCGCATAACCTTTGGTGAAACAACTTAAAAACGTTTCTCTCATTGTTAGTTTGGATTTATCCAAGGTGACAAAATAACCTTACAAGCTATGGCATTAGATCTAAGTTTGGGAACAACACAAAATGTGTACGGTAATCATTAGGTAATAGATGGGTAATGGATAGGGAAGTCTTAACCGAATGTGGGAAGTCTCGAAAGTTTTCCATGAATCTTCATTGTCTCATAAATAAGTAGGCATCGAACTTAGCTAGTAACGATCTCTATACTCTGTTTCCCGATTCCATGAACTTATTCATCGCGTTAGTTAGTAAAAATAGCGAAACTAAAAATAAAACGAGTGTATTTAGTCCTAAACGTTGATTTAAGGGTTTCTCATGGCGAACACTAAGGTGTCAGTTTCCGTGATCCATGTCAGTTATTTGAAAGGAAAGAAGTGTTCAGCACCGCTAAATTGGTTGACTGGATCGTTACTTGTTTGATTTCCAATAATCAATGCACGTTCTTAATGAAGAAGGCTAGAAAGTATTTAAGATATGGTGAGAGTGTTGAAGTGTTGGAATAGAGGAGCTCTTGTATTTCAAAAGGCATCAACGGGTACGAAAATCTCACAATCGGTGTAGTTCCAAGAATTAAGCTTGTGCGAGATTCAATTGGCCGATGTGGGGAGGTAGTCCTGATAGGTATTCGAGATGTCTCGTGCCATCAGAAGGTCTTCGTATTTCTTCTCGTCCGTTTTCATACTCGCAAGGTGTTTTAAATTTTTGTCGGGTCGCTCTACATGAATCTTGTGCACGCCGTCGTTCGACAAGAGAATTTTGGTAATCGTTTCAGCCTTAGGTTTTTGGCAACCAATACATTCCCATGATCACGTCAAAACTTCCATGACCAAAAGGTATTAAGTCGATAGCAACAGAGTAGTTCTCTCGTCCTATGTTGCGTCCACGAACGATTCTATTGGTTTCTTCCTCAAGATAGGTCGACGAACGGTTCAATCTCTAAGATCTTCAAGGTCAACACGAAATAATGCTGACCTAACTATTGACGCTATAATATACTTTACTCAATTTGAGTGTCTGACTATAATGTTCTATCGTAATCTGCGCGCGGTAATCGATGAGACTTATAGTTTCTACACATTTCTACTATTCATGGTGGCACGCTTCCTGATGCTGAATCTGGTTAGACCAAAGTATGCAACAAAGATAACTAGGGATGGAGGAACCTTCCATTGTTTGATAAAGGTCAAAATATAAGGCATGCATTCCACAAATTTATGAGGGTGTGTTAAACAACATAGTCGTCCCTTTAGATCAGCTTGCCACAAGAGAAAAGATATGAGGCAAGATTGTAGACAATCTTTTCATCAAAGGTAATATCGTGTTCTAACAGGTGTTATTGGCATAGTTAAAGGTATACCAAGATTTGTTCCTGAGTCGCGCGTGTTTCTTTTCGGAGGCATGGTTTTAAAATTTATACACAACATTTATTTGAGTTAAACTTTCATGCAATTTTTGATCATAATACCTCTTGAGTAAAATATGGTACGTAGTTTAAAATTTTCCAATATGATAGTCATTCAAAAATAAATTACTACAAAAGTTTGTAAAACGATTGCCTTGTTGTGGTTAGGACCCTTCAACAAGTTTGACCTTTCAACATACATCACAAAAACAATTTTGACAAAATATATTTCAAGTAGTGTATAATAAAGATTTTACAATTTGAAATCGTAATGGCTAAGCATCATAAAATTAATAAAAAGGAGTTTGTGTAAAACATCTTTTCAGACATTGGTTGGATAATGACACTCAACAAATTTTGAGGTTGGGACATATAACATTTTACAAGGTTTTGATTCTAAAATGGTCAAATCGTTGAGAATTACTAATGCCTTATATTTTAAGAGGTTTTCAAAGAACACTTTAATAGTATATTTTTGTTACAGAAGGACTTTGACTCAAATAAATCAGTACCATCTCTGAAACACGATCATCAGGAAGAAAATTGTTGTAATGGTCAACGCAAACGATCTACTTAAAATCCTAAGGTTATTGCTCCCTAGTAGTACTTTTGTTTCACAAGTCGTCCCCAAGGTCGTGATCATATGACGAAACAACAATTGAGAAGACACAGTAGGGGGTTCATTCATGAGGTAACTAACTATGCACCCTGACTTGTTGGTTCAGAACGCGATGTGCAACAGGGCTAACTATGACCTACTAACGATATCGTAAAAGTATGCTAAGATTATATCTTATCTACGCTTACTATTCTTTAAATTTCCTTGAGGCATCCTATGATCCTAATAAATCCATGTTATATGATGTAACTTATTATCACACTGGCCAGACGTCATAATACTTACATCACATAAGCATGCCTTTATTGTCATCGCATTCTAGGAGTGTTTCAAATAACACATAGAAATCTCACATAAGTACTAACAATTTACACATAATACACATATACATAAATGCACACATAGTTCGTATTACGCGTACTATATAAGGGTACTTAGGTTATAGTCTAGGTCAAAACCACATAGTTCTCTATAACCAATGGCTCTGATACCAATCTGTTACACCCCATCTAAGGCGGAACACGAGATGTAACGGACATGATCGTCATAACACATTGATACAAGACAATAGAGAATTCACTAAATGAAATATTAACATAAATATGTCATGACGACTCCTGAAACAAGCAGAGACTTGTATTGTGGAGTCATTACCACGATAACATAGCCACATAATCATAATAATCCCACAACTCGGGACAAGTATAATTAACATCAATAGATAAGTAATACAAGGGACAAGTAGCCTCAGAGGGTTACATCCTAAGTCTCTCTACGCAATGCAAGAAGGCTCTATTTCTTCTTAGGCACAGTAACTTGATTACCTAAAACTGAATACTCGAAAACGTCAACATAAAGTTGGTGAGCTCGTAGGTTTAAGTAATAAATCCATTTGTTGTGCTGATGACATCAAATAACGTCTATTTTATAGCGTCATTTATCCTATGATATAACCCATTTTGTATAGTTATTGCAAAGAATTGTTACTTAATCGTTTATATTTGAGAATTACAGTAATTATGAAGTAATTGGTAAAAGATAGCAAAAGGCGCGCATTCTGGAGCTTAAATAAAGATATTTTGAAGATTACTATTCTGAAGACCAATACGCCGTATCCATCAAGAAAGATACGGCGTATCCATACCTGCACTCACCAAAGACCACAGAGGAATAAAGTTTAATACGTCGTATCCAGAGTGACTCAATACGCCGTATTCAAGATATAGTATGTGAATATTCTGGAAGATATCAAGCATGGTCCCTACTCCAAGAAATTCCCAATACGCCGTATCCAATACTTGGATACGCCATATAGAACCGACTTCCAGACCTTATAAATAGAAAACTCAAAAATAAGTTTTAAGTGTGCTAAATCATATTCTCGATACCTAAACCATAAAAGTCGATTTTCAGAGGAGAAAAAGAGCAGAAGAGGTCAAGCAACGTTATCAATTCCATAGGAGACATCGTGTAATTCCATATACTTTAGTAATCGTTCAGTTTTTGGTATCATTCGTTAACTCGGTTAGTTTACCTTGGCTAAATAATTACTCTTGTATTTATTATGACGTTTGAAGGCTAATACCTTCGGGTATTAGCCATTATTATGAAGATCTAAATGTTTGGTATTTGTTTATCTCGATTTCTTGATTTATCATTGAATGCTTGTTTATGTTTATCAATTTATACTTGTTTACGCGCTTTTGTATGCGACCTATCATTCAAACTCTGATCTAGTAAAAGCGGACCAAGTAGATCTAGAGTCCGGGATAGCTCTCCATATAGTGATTTTATACATCTAGAATTATAGTTACACAAATATTGTCCTTCTAAGTTGTGTCTAGGAATATGCTTCAGGCTTTAATTGTTATTAGATATTGCCAATTATTTTTAGTTTATTGATCGTAGTTGACTAGAGGTGACCTAGATAATTAAACAAGTAACGTTCTAATTCAATTGGATGTTGGACTAGTGGATACTAGTGTATAAATTGCCCATTTTTTTTAAGCGGTAGTGGTAAAGTCTCTATGAGCTAGGGTTTAACAAGATCACCATTGCTTTAATCCCTAAGATAGATTATAATCAGCAAATAAGGATGCTTTATGAGGATGCTTTAATTGTGACAGAATTATTGTGTCTAGGTCTTAGGATGATGTAACGCCTAAGACTTAAGAATGATATGCCACCTCGAGAGAAGAAATCATTGCACTTAATAAACAAACCAACTTTCTAATCAGATTAATAATGGTTAATACAGTTTTCTTATATAAGGTTTGACCGCTCTTTTATCTTTTGTTAATTAGCTTGCATGGGTAAAAGTGACTTGAATTGATTGTAGTCACCAACCAAACTGTGCTAGTCTCTCAGGCTGAAAACCTCCCTTTTCTCGTTAGAATTAGGATTTAGACTGACATAGGTTTAACATAGGTTTAGAATAGAATAGAATTAACATAGAATAGATAACCAAGATATTAATTAAATTGATAGATTTAACCTCGCTTCAAGTGTTCGACACCCTACTTACCACGAAACTACTACCGATCGGGTACACTGCCCGTTAAAGTGTTGTTTTTGGTTATTCGGCAAAATATAAATTTAAAACTTAAATCAATAAAATATACACCACACAACGACACATCAGTAATATAGGGGTAATTTGCTACCAAAAAGTATTAAATATTTGATGTTATCAACATCAACCATTCTACATCAGTTCTAAGGGGTGATCAAGGCCTCCATACCTCTAAGAATTCCACCAGAAGTCCAAGGGAGATCACACTTATCTTACTTTTGTATTTAATCATTCATAAACCACTTCTGTAAGAATTATGAGTTTTTAATCCATGATTACCTTTCTTAATTCTTTCTGTGTTGTTGCTATGAGCGGCTAAGCACTTCAAGTGTTAGTCTAGACATATATTTACTATCGTTATAATGTTCATTTCCTATTAGATTATGGTTTCGTTGGATATACTTTGACTATCGTGTACCCTTGGGTTTTGGTAGTATTAGGGTGGTTTAGATCATGTTAATCGTGTTATTAGATTACCAATTGAACATGGGATTAGCAGGGTACTAGGGTAGGTTTTATACCCTATCCCTAGTGTAGGAACTAACCAGGTTACCGCCTCTATCACTTAATATACTTAAAGAGAACAGGAATTCTTTCAGAGAGGGTTAATAATATGTATAGGTTATTAGACTAGTTCTTGGGATAGTTGGGACAAATCACTATGACCTGGATGCCCTACCTTCGTGACTTTCAGAGGATTCGAGATCGTAGGAATTATAGGGCAGACTAAATATATCTATTCTGGTCTGTCGACTTTAGAAACCACTAATGAAACCATAGTTTAGCATTGCACAGGAGAACGTAGTTATAACGGTAGTAATGAAATGGCTAGGCTAGCACACCTTTCTCCCTGATTACTTCTATCACTTTTAATTTTCGCAATTTACTTTCTTGTAATTTTTAAAATCAATCTTAAAACTATTTTCAAAACGTGACACTTTCAAATTAAAACTAATAACACTTAGCTCTTGGGACGACCTCGGATTTACCATCTCTACACTACTCACGACCGGGTTCTCTGCCTGTTAGTGTGTTTGTCAGGTGAATCGAGTTTTATAAATTTAAAACTTGAACAAAATATATTTTAAAATAAAATACGCATCAAGTTTTTGGCGCCGCTGCCAGGGAGCTAAAATTTTGTAATAATTTGAATTTTTGTATATATTGTATTCTTTTGTAAATATATTCTGCTAGTTTTTCTTGTAAGTTTTTAGATATGGGAGATGATGTAGATATTAGCACGCTCGCCATGGAGCAATATCTGGCTTTGATTCAAAATGACATTAGACCAGGCATGGTGAAACCCGAAATTGGCAATGACGTCGAATTCAAAATTAGTAGCAACTTTATGAGGGAATTAAGACGTAAACTTTTCGTAGGTATCGATGATGAAGATGCCCACGAACATGTGTGTAGGGTATTAGAGATCGTAGATCTCTTCCACCCCCCAACTTTTTTATTTTTTTTCTGTTCATTGGCAGTCATCTGCACGATGCCATTTGCTATTGAGTAATTTCTATTTACCTCAAGGGGTGGGCCTTGGATGGAAAAAAGGGCTTCTAACAGAGTGATCAACACTTAGGATCTTCTTGAGAAAGAGTTCATCTGGCAATATTGTTCACCTTTTAAAACTGCCAAGAAATTAGAAGAAATTCGCAATTTCAAACAAGAGATAGATGAGACATTGTATCATGCTTGGGAAAGATACAGTGATCTTCTTTACAGATGTCCGCAGCACGATCTGAACTGCCAACAGAAGGTTCATATCTTCTACACTAGATTAAACATCTTTACCCGCAGAATGCTCGACTCTAGAGGGTTCATTACTCTAATGACACCAACTCAAGCCCTTATATCAATACAAGTCATGGCAAATCATTCACATAATTGGTATGATGAAACAACCACTAAGGAAAAAATCAATGACAGCCCGGATAACGTTGATGCCATTCAAGAAAGTTTCAATGAGGCACATTCAACCAAGTAGTGTCCTCTCAAAAAAGAGGACAAGACAGTTGAGCAGAGTAAGTATATGAGATCCTTAGAGGAAACCATCATCAAATTCTATGAAGAATCAATTAAAAAATAGGTTGCGGATGATGAATGGATTAGGAAGTTCATCGAAAACACATAATCAAACATAAAGGCACTTAAAACTATGACAAAGATCCTGGAAGAAAAAGCTTCTCAGTTAACCCAAACAGTCCTCACTAATACAAGAGAAAAATTCAAGGCAATAGGTAAGGAAAACATGAAGGAGCCGGTTCCTCATGACTTACCACCTACGTCGTTTCTAGGACATTTGAAGGAACAAATAGGTAGCCCTCACAAAACTCGCAAAACTGTTTGCATGATTGAAAATCCTAAGGAAGTTCATAAACTAAAGGCTCAGGAGGATGAAGGGGACATGGATGTTGGTTGGGACATTACAGTTAAGGATTTAGAAAGGCTTAGGAAATTTCTCACACCCACCATACACACTTTACCCAACCTTGAACCTGTAGTGCACTTTTTCTGCTAAATTACTGTTTAAATGTAACCGTTAGAGATTTTTACGGCGCAATAGTAGTCCAACAGAGTAGCTATATATAGATAAAGTTTGATTTCTCTTTCATACTTTTCTTTTATTGCTATCTCCTTTTCTTTTGCAAAGTAAAACAAATTTCCTCTCTAACGAAAATAGTCAAGTGTTCTGCTACCAGCATCTACATTTTCATTCACAATAAAACCTAAGTACTTAATACGGTTGTCACATGGCTCAATTAAATTATTGTGACAAACACAATCAAGTAGGGTTTTTGCGCAAGCCTAACGAGAGTGCAGGGTTTGCTGAGATAGTGGACTTTCTTCGAGGTTCCAACCTCAGGTATGCTTTAACTGCTAATCCAACTATCTATGATTCTCTTGTGAAACAATTTTGGCAGAGTGCTATTGCAAGTACTAAAGAGGATGGGTTTCTCGAAATTAGTGCAACAATTGATACCATCAGGTACACAATCACTGAGGCGTCAATTAGGGAATCACTTCAATTAGATGACGCCACAGGAATTACAATGTTACCTAATGATGACCTTTTTCAGGGAATGGGCCAAATAGGGTATCCTACTGATGGAACTTTTACCTTTTGGAAAAGTTTCTTTACACCCCAATGGCGATATTTGGTCCACCATCTTTTGCACTGTATAAGCTCTAAAAGTGGTGGATGGGATCAATTTGGTAGCAATATTGCTACTGCTTTGATCTGTCTATCCACTGGTAGAGTTTATAATTTTTCAAAACTCATTTTTGATGGTATGATGGCCAATTTGAAGAACAAGAAAAAGTTTTTGATGTATCCCCGTTTTCTGCAAATAATTTTGAATATTCAAACAGAAAACAAACACCCTTATCTAGCTGTGAGCCTGACCAAAAAGATATTTGGGAATATGAAAAGGGGTTTTCAAGGGGCACCAAGACCTTTATTGCCTTCTATGTTGCTTGTTGCTACTAACCCTATTGCAGGACAAGAACATGCTGCTCAAGCTCAATCCCAACCATCACCAACACCACCACCTATCCCAACATCTACATCTCCACCTCCACCTATTCCATCACCAACACCACCACCTATTCCAACACCTACATCACCACCACCACCACCTGAGACTGAACCTACCACAGATGAGTACCTCTATGAGCACCTTATTCCAACACCTACACCACCACCTATTGCAACACCTACATCTCCACCACCACCAATTCCAACACCAACACCACCACCTACATCACCACCACCACCACCATCTGAGACTGCACCTACAACAGATGAGTACATCTATGAGGAGCAATCTCCTATCCACCATCACTTCTCACTCTCAACAGAAAGGCTCCCAAGTCCATAGCCCATGGATGATTTGCTTCAAGCAGTTCCCAAGTAGATTCAAGAATTGATTAGCTTGGAAAAGGATCTCAACAAACCAAGCTAACCATGGGAAATGCCAATCGTGGAAGCTAGTCAGAAAGTGAAGAAGTTGGAAGGGTTTCTAAAAGGGAGGAATTTGTTTTGACAGATTCAAGAGGATGAAGAACCTGAGACTCAATGGAGGAAAGATCAAATGATCCTCAAGGATCTTTCAATACAAGGACTAGTTACTCCTAACAACAACAAAGGTACATGCGTCCAGGGGAGGAACAAGTGAAGATATCCGCCCAAACACTCTTGAAGCAGCCAAGACTCTCTCAAAGGTAGCCTCTTTAAAGTCAAGGTCCATTGACAAAGAAGGAGATACAAGAGAAGAAAAGAGACTAAAGGTAAGAAAGTAGTCTCAAGCTTGGACTTTCAAGAAGATGATGTTGGTGCTGAAAAGGTCAATACTACTGGTGAGATTAATACTGCTGGTGAGATTAATACTGCTGGTGAGATTAATACTGCTGGTGAGATTAATGCTGCTGTGAGGAAGTTAATACTGCTAGTAAAGTTAATACTGGCAGTATTAAACTTAATACTGTAATGAGCAAGAGAGTACTGCTGGTGAAGATAAAGACAAAGAGAAGGGAAAGCTCTATGCTTAGTGAAGAAACTTCCAAAGTAGTCAAAGGTAACTAATTATAAACAAGAAGAAGCTAGCCTTGCAGAAAGCAATAAGAGTTGGATTCCTTACAAAAAGAGAGGAGGCTATCAAATACATTTGGATGCTCTCCTAAGCACAAAGAGATTTCAGAAGAGAGAGCTTGACTGTACAACAGAAGAAAAGAAAAGCTCAAGTACAGTTTGAGGCTTCATAATTACACAAATGAAGGCTGGATTGTGCTTAAGCAAAACTTGAAGCTAATACAAGAGTTGTCAAAGAGCATGCTTGAAAAGTGAACTTCAAGGAGAAATTTTGCAAAAGAATGGTGGATCTTGTGAATCAAAGAAAAGAAGTTGTTTGCTGAAGAAAGAGCCAAAAGCTAAAAGGGAAAACAAAGCCCATGACCCAATTCACAGCTGAAAACTCTACATGATTTAGAACTACTTAAAGAATCAAGGGACATGGAAGATAACTCCACTGAAGAATGAACTTTGAAGAATCAAGGAAGCGTTTGACAAGCTTGTGAAAACAGATTGAATCTTTTGCTCCAGAAGTATTGAAGCAACAAAGCCAGTTTGAAAAGATTGGGTTAAGAGCTTTTCAAACAAAGACTCAATAAGACTGAAAGAAGATAAAGGTGATGAAGCAAAGGATGATGAGTCAACAAAGAAGTCTAGAAAGAGAAGAAAGCAGATGGCAAGGAAAGGTATACATACAATTGTTGATGAAAATGATTCTGAAGATTCATATGAGATTGGTGAGCAAGAAGAGTCTAACACAGTAATGCTAACTAAAAACTCCCTATTATCCTGTTCCTGTAGCCTATGAAACTCCTAGTGTATCACCTATAAGATTATTAAACAAGGAGAAAAAGGAGTATACCAAATTGTTAGAGAAGATGGAACAGATATAGTTTATATTAACTTTGGTGCTATGTTGAAATCTATATCTAGAGATGACCTTACTGAGTTGTATAGGATAGTAATGAATAGATATGGGATGGATGGGCCTGAGGATAAGTTAAGAAGGGATTCTGTAAATGTTTTAAGAATTACGTTTTGAAAGAACCACTAAGCACAGATGCAATATGGAGTTAATTAGACAACAAAAGATTATAGGGAGTTGGAGATATTATGATACCTGTAGGGTGCAATGCTTGAAATTAGAAATCCCTGGAAGTGTATATGTTTCTGAAAGCAAGGTATCCTTTATTTTGCTGAGTATGTCAAACTATTGTTTTTTTTTTTTTTTTTAAAAAAAAATTTGAAGCTTTTGGATGGAAAAAAGGAGTGAGGATTGCTATAGAATTTTATTGAAAATGATGAAAAACAAGCTGCCATTAGAAAGAATGAAGTTTGTAGGGTTGAGTAGGCCCCCCCTAGTATCAGAAGATGAGAAGGATATACACTTGGTGAAGTGCTATGGCACTAAAACACAACAAATGGTTATTCAGTTCACACATGTCTAACCAACATCAAGGACTGCTATATCCAAGAGCAAACGACTCTTGTAAAAGACTCTCAAATCCGTTTCTATGGTTGACAAACTTGCAAATAAGATATATAGCACTTCAACTCACCATATCTGTCAAAGTAAGAGTTTGGCTACCACAAGTTTATGGCTTATGGTAAAAGGCTGTGAAAAACCATAACTAGTCCAAAGATTATGGCTTATTGGAAAAGACGAATTCCAAATCCATATTATATGGTTGACACTTTACCAAAAAGAGGATGGTACATCAACTCACCAAGTTTTTCATGTACAAAGAGTTGATATGGTCATCAATCTACCATGGAATTACCTTTTATAGTGTGCTAAAAGGAATTGACTAGCCCGAGGCAAACGGCTACAGGTAAAGGCGATATCAAATCCGATGATGGCTGAAATGGTTTGCACAAAACCATATGGTATTTCAACTCACCAATGTTTTCAAGTACTAACTGAAAGATTAAAATGGTTTTAGGTGACCATGGACATAACACCTTTCTGTGGCCAAAGAAACTGACTACCCAGAGTTAATGGCTAACTGGTAAAAGAACCATCAAATCCATTTAAAATTTCAATGATTCACTCTCACAGGATTTAACACACCTGGAAGTGATGATAATAAACTGAAACTTTATGATTTGATGTAGAAAATTGTCATGGATTGATGAATAGCTTTTGAAGACTAGTTGCTGTCAAGATTTGAAGACATAAAGACATATTATTTTGAAGACAGAAGTTCAAGACAATCCTCTAAAGCCCAAGGTAAAGCTTAAAGTATTTAAAGATCAAGGATGTTTGAAGGAATTGAAAGTTTTCATGAATGAAGAATCAGTTAGGGTAGGATTGTTAGGAAAATATTGTAAACAGACTTAATACTGTTAGTATTAAAGTGAAGTCTGTAGTTATAGTTATACTATTAGCTAATAGTTAGTACTGTTTAGTATAGAAGTTAAGTCTGGTAAGCAAGCTTAAGTCCGCCCAGCATTAGCTTAATTCCTGGTGTATAAAGTTAATACTGCTTGGTCAGACAGTTTAGTCTGTTGTAATTTTTATAATAGTTTCAATTTAGTCGTTGATTTAGGAAAATATAGCATTATCCTCTAAACAGCGTTTAGGGTTCCTTAAGCCTATAAAAGGAACATAGAATATATTTGGTTAACATGATTTGATTGAGTAATTCACAACAAATAGTAAATAGTAATAGCAATTTTTATATTTGTTCTTGTGTTTCATCTTCTGGATTAGATATTGATATTCCGAGGTCAATATTATATCATAGTCATTATCTCTATAGGATCTTTGGATTTATTCAAAGGACTATCATCTTTCAAGGCTCATTCAGACCTGTTTCTAAGGACCTACAGATCTATGACTACATAATTTGGCATAAACAGTTCCAACCAATAAATAACATGCATGACATGTATGTTTTCCAAACCACGCATGTTCGTGTACCAACAAACCTCATGTCGCATGCTTTTTAGCAAGCTAGGTCATACAAGAACCCTTAGGGTTCTCATGTTTGTGACATGCATGGTTCATACCACGCATGTTCATGTCCTCGGTGTGGTACACCGAAACAAACTGTACCTATGTCACAGTGTTACATAAAGTATCGAACAACAAAACCACAAAGGTTAGCCAAGATTAACTTATAAATCCTAATCGCACGAGTCGAACGAGTAAAAGTGAGAACTAATGTAACCACATAGCCTTGTGACCAAGAAAAGCCTAGCTTCAAAAGCTTTAAAACCAACAACCCACCCTACCTCTCATGTAAACCTGGCCCTTGATGCTTGAGTGAACACGTAAAATAAGGCAATTGATAGTCCTTGTTTCCTTTTGTGTTGAACCGTAGCAAAAAGAAAGAAAGTAAGAATTGTTTTCTTGAGTTTATGAGTTTCAAGAAGGGTTAATTGTAAATGTGATTGTGTAAAATAGGCACAATCATGGTTACTCTTCAAGACACACCAACCAACTAACCTATCCAAACCCTAGTGGTTTTTGTATTTCTAAGTTAACTACACATTTTTTTGTTAAACCACACAAGTTACATGCTTAATTATGGATATATTGTACAAGATTGAGCTAGGATTGATGGAAAACTTATGGATTTTGTGCATATACATCATCTAGCCAGTATACACGGAAAAAGAGAGAGGACCAAATGGTTATTAACCATTGCCCGTAATAGGTTAGTGGGAGACATTGACAGCCTAATATTAATTTAGTGGAAATTTATACAAGTTCTTCGGGATCAAGAAAGATTTCTAGGTATACAAAGCATGATTCAGTTGGTTTCCAAGAGTAGGAGGGATCCAAGGTGAATTTTTAACCCAAAGGTATATAAGTTAACTATGGACATGTGTACAAACTTTAAATTAAAACCTAGATGTACATGCACTAAAATGTAAGTTACAAGGATATTTCCTAGTTTTTTGGTCCCCTATTTCGGCTCCTGGAACGGGTTTTACCCACGATAATGTTGATTAAATTTTTGTGTTAAGTTTTAAAGAGTGGGTAATGGTTTTGAGTCTAGGTAAGTCTAGGTATTTCTGGGTGTGTCCAAATGCATTTTATTGCGAGACGTAACCCTTTTACGTGACCAATAAAAATAAAATACATAAATTGACAAATAATTTTCTAAAAATTATTATATTACTTGGTTGATGTTAAGACCGTTAATTTATATTGAATACAGTTTACATTAAAGGATTACTTCTAGTCTAACGCGATTTCTTAAAAAGTTAATTTAAAAGTTAATGCGTAAAGTACGTAAAATAAATAGTGACGAATATAGGAGTCGTAAAATGTCCTGACAATTGGGAAAATGTTACAATCCCCACCCTTTAAAAGAGCTTTTAGTCCTTAAAAAGCTTAATACCTTGTAGTGTGGTGACGGAAGCGCCGGTTTGTGAAGAGTTGTGGGTATTTCTGTTTGAACGAATCTTCACATTCCCAGGTGAACTCAGGAACCTCTTCTAGAGTTCCAGCTAACCTTAACAAAGTTGTATCCGTTCGCTTCAATCGTTTGATCTCACCGTTCTCAAGAATTTTAACGGGCTCTTCCACAAACTGGAGCTTATCGTCAACATGAATTCCTTCTAACGACATGACTAGAGGTTCGTCAGCGTACATTTCTTCAGATTAGACACGTGGAAAGTATGATGGACTCTGCTCAACTCTTGGGGAAGTTCCAGTTTGTAGGCAACCTTCACAACCTTGGCTAACACCTTGAAAGGTCTGACGTATCTTGGGATTCCAGCTTGCCTGCTTACCCGAATCGTACCAACCCTTCTATGGTGAGACCTTGACAAACCCAATCCCTAACTCGTACTCCATTGGCTTCCGCATTCCTTCAACATAGCTCTTCTTGTCAATGCTGAGCACCTTGCATCCATTGCTTGATCAGGACGAATCTTTTCCGTTGTTTTCTTGGATCAAATTCCGACCAGCAGTTTGGGCTTCCCCAACCTTGGCCTCAGAGCACACCGGTGAATCGACATTTTCGACCAAACAATGCCTCATAAGGGGTGGCCTTTTAGCTAGTGATAACTGTTATTGTATAAAAACTCAGCCAATGGCAAATGTTTAACCCAGCCTTTGCCAAAATCGATCACCGCAAAAGCACTAGCCATGTCCTTAAGAGTTTGAATGGTTCTCCGTCAGCACTGCCGTCAGTTTCTGGATGATACGCAGTGCTCATACTAATATCTGTACCCAAAGCTTTCTAAAATGATCTCTAGAAATTTGAAGTAAATCTTCCATCACGATCACAGATAATTGAGGCAGGTATCCCGTGTCTTGCCACTATCCTGTTCAAGTACAACCTTGCCAACTTGTCTAATGGATCATTCTCCCTTATTGGCAAGAAGTGAGCATATTTTGTAAGTCGATCCACGATCACCCAGATGGTGTCAAAACCTTGCGACGACTTAGGAAGCTTGGTGATAAAATCCATATCGGATTATCCTACTTCCACTCAGGAAACTCAGGTTGTACTAGCCTTCTGATGGCCCTTATGATGTTTGGTCCTTGATCCTTGTACAATGTCCAAGCACATGCTAAAGCATATGGTAGCGATGTCGCCTTCATATTGGGCCACCAATATAGCTTTTTCATGTCTTGGATTCAGCTTTCCCCCGAAACGATGTAGGAGTATCTTGACTTGTGAGATTCATGAGAAAAATCACGGAACTTAAATCTCTATTAGCATGGCAACCACTCCATCGTGTAAACATAAAGTTTCCAATCGGCATCCGTTTTCCCAATCGTTCCTTAGGTATATCCCTTCTAATTATACCGCCTACGTCTTCATACTCATTGAGATTCTTTGGTTTTCCTGGGCTTACGATCCTGGAGCTTCTAATTTCTAATATTCGTTTTGGTAAGATCCAATCCAATTGACATAACTGGAAGGGCTCGAAACCTGCAATGGCGCCGACGATCGCGGTGTCCTGGGGTGCGCGGGGCGCAACGTAGTCGGGGCCGACGGTATGTGATTATCTCTGTCCCCGGGTGATAGACGGGAGATGTCGTGCGGAAACGAGGGGTATCCGGAGTAGGGATCATCTCTAAACGAACTCTAATGGATTAAATATGGTGAGTAGCTTTCGAGCCTCAATTCGACCGTTGCCAGTATGGCGAATACTCATGTTTAAGATAACTCCTCTGTGTCTAATGAATATGCTTATTTAAAACTTGCGCTACCCACTCTTATCTACACTCGTACCTGAACAGCCTGCATACACAGCAGCAGTCTTTGGTCTCATCCCTATAAACTAAAAGTAGGTAGTCCTCAGCCATATTACTCGATTAGGCTGCACAACACCTATCGTCGCTCTATAGGCGTTAGAGCTAATGCATGTTGAGTATAGATATGTATGTATCGAAGCGAGCAAGCGATATCTCTTCTGTTACGATTCATTCCGGTGAAGCATAGGCAATCACCTTCTCTCTCTGCATCAATACATCACCTAAACCCTTGTGTGACGCATCACAGTAGACCACAAAGTCTTCGCTTCCTTCAGGTAAAGCCAGATTGCGCACTACATACACGTCTGGCTTATTGAACTGAAAAGCGTTTTCTTCCTTTTCTCCCCAGTCAAACTTGATTCCTTTCTGAGTAAGTTTTGTCATTGATTTAGCAATTTTCGAAAATCCTTCGATGAACCTTCGATAGTAACCAGCAAGACCTAAAAATTGGCGGATCTCCGTTGGTGTCTTAGGAGATGCCCAATTTGTTAGATTCTATTCTTGCTGAACTACATTGTATGTGATTGCTAATTTATGACACACGTTGGTATACTATAAAATAATATAATCCAGAGTAATTAAGAAAGTTACCAAGTTACCCTTGATAAAATTCACTCTCAAAATATAATAAATATAATATAAAATACGTATAAAAACCGGGTAAGTAGTGATCCCGGGTCTTTCCGCCAATGACTCGTGCAATTGAAACCTCGTTTAAAGTTTGGATCCTGATTTGAATAAGAAAAAGAGATATTTTTTTGATTTAATTATACTACTAAAAATTAAAGGCACAGTAAACAACTAATTAACCAATTAAACTAATTATGAAAGTAATAAATGCGACATTAAGAAAAACAAATGCAATTTAAATCTTAAAAATGTAAACTAAATTCCCAATTCTAAATTAATGCTAAAGAAAATTTTAGGAAAATTAAAAATATTTTTTAAAGGCTTTTTGGATTTTATATGAATTAAACACTAATTAATCTAAATTAAATCCTAAAAATAGAAATTTAATTGATAAAAATTAAGAAAAATACTTTTTAAGCTAACTTAATCCTAAATTACTTAAAAAGATGAGAAAAACATTTTTTTTTTATCACTAATTTTTCTATTTTAAAAGGTTAAAATTAAAAAACTAAAGGTTTGAAAATTAAATGTTTTAAAACTAAATTTGAAAATTAATTTTTAAAAATATAAAACTTAAACTAAAAATTCTATAAAAATACTTTTTATAAAGAGAAAAATTGCAGAAAATTAATTTTATTAAAAGCCCTAATTTTTATAAATCCAATTAAAAGTAATTTAGCTAATTAAAAACTAAAACCTAAAATTTATTTAATATTAAAAAGAAATTAAAAAGAGTAAAAGGAAATAAAAAGAACAAGGGGCAAAAGAGTGCAAGTGAAACTTGGGGGTAGGCGGGGTAAATTTAAAGTTTAATAAAAAACACAAAGTTCGAACTAATGGCAGAAATAGTCCCTTAACCTAGGGACTAACTAGACTTAACAATTAAACTAACTAAGGACTACTTATGCAATTAACAAGGACTAACTGTGTAACTTTAAACTAACAGAAACTATTAAAATGGACAAAACAGGCCCCTGAAGCACCTAACTTTTAACAAACAGCATCCCTTTTTTTATATTAAACAGCTTATTAGCTTTAACTTTTTTAAGATTCTACTTATATAAAAAAAACTTAACTACTACCTTATTTAAAATAAGCTAAATAAGCTTATTAGCATATAAACTTTAGCAACTTAGAATTCTATCTATCAACTAAATCAACAAAGCAACTCAAGGCATATGACAGATTTTTACTACTCAATAAAATGCTACTTAATCAAACTATTTAGCAAATCACAGCAAACTTATTTAACTCTAATGAAACTAAACAGCTTATACAAGAAGAAAAAGGACAATGTAAAGTAAATAAGTGGGTATACCTTAGCTTTCCACAAGAACAGGAAATCCGCCAACCATCAGCTTAAGTGGGGCTTATTGGCTTATCCCATAAGCCCTAAAGTCCAAAAACATCAATCCTAATCTAAACCCTTATACATCTGTCCGAACAGCTCTAAACAAACCCATTGAACACTCAGCCGCAATCCAATTCCAAGAGTGTCGATGTCTTGATCAAATGACAGCAATGACAAACACAAACACCAATACTTTGACAGATTTTAAATGAACATACCAATTTATTTGAAATAAAACTTTTATTAATTCTGAAATAAAGATTACAATACGAAATGAAATTACATGGAATTGAAATTACAAAATAAAACTACTAAAAACGAAATTGACAAAATTAAAACTAAAAAAATTTTTTACAAAAAAAATAAACTAAAATCACACAAAAGCTTGAAAGAGGGGGGGATTTATATACACCAAGCATGAGTCAACCTCCTTCTTCTCGATCCTTCTTTTCTTTTTCATCTTGGCCCTCCATCTCTTCTCTCTCCTTGTAAGCCGTAGGATTAAAAGATGTGTATAACCCGGATCATTGACGTGGCATATTTGTGTTAGATATGTGAGTGTAAACACTCTCATACGTCACATCCACCAATAAGATTGTTAGATTAGGCCAGGGTATGGAATGGGATGGGGTTAATTGAAAGCGATGGATGGGTAATGATTGTGAGGGGGCCCAAATAGACCCTATGGTTTAAATTTGGATGGATGAGGGGTTAAGAAACTAGGGTTTATGGGTGTTCTTGAGTTGTTCGTGTGTGAGTGAGTGTGTTTAATCTCATTTGGGTAAAATTTAGTGAACAGTAAGTGTAAATGGGGTTATAACATCCCCGGGTTGGTCGGGTTAGGGGTTCGGGTTAATTGGGTTGGGGGTTGGCTTGTGATTGGTTGATAGGTGGATCCACGGGTTTATTTTGACCTGGTATACCCGCGCCCTTTTTAACTATAGAAAAATACATAACCTGTCCTTGTGTTTGGCAAGCACAATTTTAAGATAAAAGTAACTTTGGGTAAATTGCATATTCAGCCCTTGAACTTTATAAAACAATGGAGCTTGGTTTTGGTTGACTGTGGTTTAGCTGCAGTTGACTGTAGAAGGCTGAGGCATGATCTCTCTGGCTTCGGCTTTGATTTCTTTAGCTTCTTGATCACTCATCCGTTCTCGTGTTCGTTTTTTGACTGATTTCTTGCAATATTTGACATATCCATACCTGCACACATAAAACTCAGATACAAGCACATTTTTGCCATTTTTGATCCGTTTTGGGTTTATTTGGGTTTTTTTAAGCATAAATAGATATGTGTATTCTACACTTATCAGTATGCCTCTGCTATCAATGACGTGACCAAGAAATTATACCTTCGGAATCCAAAACTCGCATTTTGAAAACATAGCATACAACTGCTCTTTCTTAAGAAATTCCAAAATTGCCTTAAGATGTTCTTCGTGCTCTTTCTCGTCCTTCGAATAAATTAGTATGTCATTAATGAAGACAATTACGAACTTATCCAAGTAAGGCTGCACACCGGTTCATGAGGTCCATGAATACAGCATGTACGTTAGTCAGTCCGAATGGGCATAACTCTGGAACTCGTAAAGGCCATACGAGTTTGGAATGCCGTCTTTGAATGTCTTGCTCTCGTACTCTAAGCTAGTGATATCCTGATCTCAGATCTATCTTCAAATAAATATTGGATCCTTGTACTTGATCAAACAAATCGTCGATCCTCGGGAGTGGATAACGATTCTTCACTGTTAGTTTATTTAACTCACGGTAGTCGATGCACATCCTGAATGACCCATCCTTCTTTTTGACAAACAAGACCGGGGCTCCCTAAGGTGAGGAACTAGGCCTTATGAATCCTTTTTCGGAAAGCTCTTGTAATTGTTCCGATAATTCCTTCATTTCGGATGGAGCCAATCGATACGGTGCTCGAGCTACGGGCGCGGCTCCTGGAATTAAGTCAATTTGGAATTCCACTGGTCGAGCCGGAGGGAGACCTGGCAAGTCTTTGGGAAATACTTCAGGAAAATCTCAGACGATTGGTACGTCTTTTATTTATTTTCCTTCCGACTTGTCCTCCTTTTTCTTGGCGGATATCTGCCCAAAAAGACCTGGCATCCTTTGGCCATGTACTCTTGAACTTTTGAACATGAGATAACTGTCAACCCAAGTTCCACTCCCTTGCTACTTTCCGATCCACAAAAAGTCAAAGTTTTCATGTCCCGTATGGAACTGAACAAGGGTTCTCATCGCACACAATCACGGCGTGACATCTTCTTAACCAGTCCATACCAATAATGACATCGAAACTACCTAGTTCTACGGGCATTAGATCTAGTTGAACGGATGGTCTAAGAAATTTAAGGTACAACCTCGCATAATAGTGTCTATCCCGACTAATTTCCCATCAACTAATTCGACATCATAAACAAATTTCTAATGAGTTGGGGCGTGTAAATAAAAGGAACTAAATGCATGGTATATAAAGCTTCTATCGCACCAAGTGTGAATAAGATAGATGCATAGTGGTTATTTAAGAGGAACGTACCCGTGACGACATTGGCATCAGGGGTTCCCGATGCATTTCCTCTCTTTTCTGCATTCCCAACTGCATAAACCCAGCCTTGTGCATTCCCATTTCCTCCATCCTTATTCTTCAACTTAGGACAATCTCTCTTGAAATTCCCTGGTGCTCCACACTCAAAACAACCATTTCCCTTGGGAGCTGCCCCATTGCCCTTTTGAGTATTAGCAACATTTGTATTACCAGTACTCTTGCAATCGCGAGCAAAATGCCCTACTTTGTTGCACTTGTGGCATTTCTGGGTACACGGGCCATTGTGGTGAAGATGGCACTTGGTGCACTTGGGCAAAGATCCCCCATAAGGCTTCCTTTCGCATGTCCCCATATTGTAGACCTTGGCGACATTCTGCCTTTTGAAGGGTTGTTGTTGGTGACCATGGTTGTTCCTGGATGAATCATCAGCCTTCCTTTTGTTGTCAGATTGCCTTTCTGCGTAGGTGCGGAGTTTTTGATCCATCAAGTCGTTGGCTGATAAGTGTAGAATACACATATCCATTTATGCCTAAAATAACCCAATTAAACCCAAAACAGACCAAAAATGGCAAAAATATGCTTGTATTTGTGTTTTGTGTGTGCAGGTACGGATAAATCAAAAATCACAAGAAAACAATCAAAAGCGAGCAAGCACGGACACGAGAATCAGAAGAGTACAAAGCCGAAGCCAAAAACATTAGCCCACTTCTCTTTTATGCAGCCACAAGGACCAATCTTGCAAATCCCGAAAGTTATTTATAACTTGAAAAAGGGAAAAGAAAGAGAGGGACTGAAAGTGTAAAAATGCCAAAGCTATAACGTTTTTAACTGTCAAAGAAAGGGCGCGAAAGGTGTTACTGTTCACCTTTCTTCCCCGTTTCACCATCCAGGGTAAATCAAAGGGGTTCTCCAAATTAAAGGGTGCTTAGGTCAATTCATGAGCTCACTAACACAAATGAAGGGACAAATCAGTCTTTATCAAAGATTACATAACCTCTCCCAATCAAAAGGCCACGTCACAATGGTAAAAGCACAAATTATGTGGGTTTTTGTGCAAAACAATCACAAAAAAGCACAAACGTCACATCAATGGAATGACCGCTGCAATCTTCAGGTTTCCCACAGCTTGATCAAACGGCCATAATTGATGCTTTGCAATGATGAAGAAATTGATTGGCTGAGATTGAAAGATTGAGAGCTGGGCAAGAATCCTAGAAGGGCTTCTTTCCCACCTATCAAAATGGCCCGACTCATCACACACGGAGGAAGATATATCTGTTATTTTTAGTAATTTAATCAAGCTTAAATTTTCCGTATTTTACTAAATGTAATTTTCCTTAAAATATTCTGTAATCTCCTTTTCAAGTATTGTAATCAATAACTTTTTAATAAGAAAATTCAGTTTTTCTTAATCTCTCAAAGTTCCTTTTTCATAAACTCTCTTAATAAGCTAAGTTGTCTCAATAAGTTAATAAGCTCCTTTTAAGCCCTTTTAGTCTATAAGCTGAAATAGAGCTTAATCAATTCAGATTTAATCCTTTCTAAACCTTAAAACAGTTTAACTTACATTTACAATGGATTCTATTGGATATGAGCTTTTTGGAAGGGGATCTTAACTTGGAAGAGATCCCAAGGACTTTACCCTAGCTTATCTAATAAGCTAGGGAGCTTGTAGCTGCCTTTATTGGTCCTCTGTTAGCTAGAGGAGTTTGTAAGTTGCTCTATCATTTATCCCTTTAATTCCTAGCTTTAAATAATGATATCATTGCTTTCTATATTTAGATCTGCCTTATTTGCTTATCCTCTTGCTTATTTAGTGCTTATTTGAGTTTTTATCTAGCTAAATCACTTATTGTTTATCTGTTTTCAATTTTCTTAGTTTAAATCAAAGATTTCAATATAAATGTCTTAAAAACCTCTAAAAAACCAAAAATATAGTAAAGTAGCTTAAGTCTTAGATTATTGCTAATTTAGTTGTTAAATCATGCTTATTAAAGTAGTTTTAATCTGCTAATTGTCTGGTATTAAGCACTTGTTTACTGGATTTCAAACTTAGTAGCTTAATCATAAATGTCTTAGTCTTAAAGTGGTGTTTGGTTTAAGCTAGTTTGCCATCTAAAAGTCAACAGCAGTTTGTGATTTCTTTTTGAATAGTTTGATTGTCATAATTGATAAGGTTTTGAGTAGATTTAAGATTTTAGTTTAAGCTATTAATGATTTTATGGCTTAATAAGCTCGCCTGTGCACCAGGGGATTTTTCCCTTTGAGTTTACTTGTGAAATTCTGATCTAAGCCCTCCAAGGCTTAGATCTTGCTTGGACTTTGTTTATACACTCTATTTGAGTGTGTTTTAGTGCAGGATTTCCCTTAGGAAACCTACACTCTTGGTTTACAGCTGAGCAAAGGGCACCAGTACTAACACAAAGTTAGTACTGCTGATACTTTACACTACCAGTACTAACTAAAAAGTTAGTACTGCTTTCACAAGTTAGTACTGCCACCTTTGGCTTAATTTTTAGTTGAGTAAAAGTAGGATTTAGGATCTTAAATTCAAGATAGAAGTAATCTAGATATAGCTTGATATAGTTTAGGTTTTAGTTTTTAATTTACTACTATGCTTCTTACTTTATCAGTTGTTAAAAAAGGGAACGTTACAATTCAAGCAGTACTAAGTTAGTTAGTACTGCTGATATTCAAATCTCAACTTTAAACCAGTAATTGTAGAATTTAATTGCTTATTTTTAGCATTTTTAAATAAGTCATAGCATATTAAAGAATTAGTCCTTAGATTACAATTTTCTACGCTTATCTCATAGCTTATTTTTGATTGTCTAAAGGTTAAAAAGCCAAAAATAGTACTTAGAATTTTAAGTTTTAATTGTTATATTTAGCTATGGGCCTAGATTTAATACTTTAATTAGATAGATTATAAGTAGATAATAAGTTCCCTTAAAGTTCTAGAGTCTAGTTTTACTATTTAAGCTTTTAAGCTTTTTAAGCTCATTTGGATTTTGTGCGATCTTGCTTATTTACTGAGTTAGCTAGTTCATGCTCAATTTTAGTTTTTAAAAGTACTTTTAGCTTAGATTTCTTTGCATTCATAGATAAAGCATCTCATAAGCTTCCTAGAACTCTTTTCCTTTTTCACATTAAGCTTAATTTGAGCTTTTTATAGCTGTTTTGGTAAAACATAGCCCAAACCTCTAGTTTCTGTAACAACTTATTGAGAAGCTCTTTTAGAGCTTATCTTTGAGTTTCAGACTATAGTGCTTTTGTTAAAGTTGTTCTCCCTAGCTTCCTTTACATCTTTGTCTCTTTTAAGTTTTTAGTGATAAGCACTTTTAGGAATTTAGCTTTATAATTGACTTAGTTTGTTGTCGGGTAAGTTACCAGGGACCATTCCTGTAAATTTTTCTTATAGTTGTTTTCCAGTTAATCCTTGCCCGATAAATGTTTTAGCCCGTAGTCACTTAAGTCTTTTACACAGTTAGTCCCCTAAGTTAGTTTTAATTATTTAAATTAAGTTAGGTGTTAGGTTTTAATTAGGTTTAATAAGACTTTAAGCAAAAATTAAAAATTTAGGCTTTTATTTTATAAAAATTTCTGCACCTATTCCTTTATTTAGTGTAATTTTTATAAAAATTTTAGGATTTAATTTTTAATAGTTTTATTATTTTTTTTAGTTTTTAAGTAGTTTAAATTTTAGAAAAATCATATCTTTTAATTTAAAAAGCCAAAAATAGTTTTTCTTCTGCCTAAAATTTTTCTTTTTATACCCCATCTTAGGTTTAGAATTTTAGTTACAACCATTCCCTTTGGGAGCTGCCCCATTGCCATTCTGAGTATTAGCAACATTTGTGTTACCAGTACTCCTGCAATCGCGGGTAAAGTGCCCTACTTTGTTGCACTTGTGGCACTTCTGGGTGCACAGGCCATTGTGGTGAAAATGGCACTTGGTGTACTTGGGCAAAGATCCCATATACGGCTTCTTTTTGTATGTCCCCATATTGTAGACCTTGGCGACATTCTGCCTCTTGAAGGGTTGTTGTTGGTGACCATGGTTGTTTCTGGATGAATCATCAGCCTTCCTCTTATTATCGGACTGCCTTTCTGCGTAGGTGCGGAGTTTCTGATCCATCAAGTCGTTGGCCAACTCAATAGTCTCATCCAACGTCTTGGGTCTGGCAGATTTGACGTTCCCATAAATGTTGTCAGGAAGTCCACTGATGTACTTGTCAACCTTCTCGGTTTCATTGGCAACAAACTTGGTACATATCAGGGTTAGCTCTTGGAAACGTTCAGTGTATGCTGGAACATCGTTCCCCTTGACCTTTAGGTTCCACAGCTCGATTTCTAATTTCTTGATTTCACCCTGCAAACAATACTTGTCCGTCATCTTTTTCTTAAGTACTTCCCAAGTCATTGCATATGCCTCAGGACCTAAGGTTCTTATCTGACCATTCCACCAAGTCAAAGCAGCACCTAACAGAGTGCAGGTGGCAAACTTCACCTGATTCTCAATAGCACAACCACTGATGTTGAAAACTGACTCCATCTTTTCAATCCACCGAGTCAAACCGACCACGCCTTCAGTCCCCTTGAAGTTCAAAGGTTGACACTTCATGAAGTCGGCGTAAAAACAAGGGCGCGCAGTTTGCACATTCCTTCGGTTATCCCCGTGTGAACTGTGGCTTCCATCTCCATTAGTGGAGTTTCTCATAAGGGCTTGATCAATCATAGCTTGGATGGATTCTGGAGTCATGTTGTTTGGGTTGGTGTTATTAAGAGTAGTACTCGGCCCTCGTCTTGTCGCAGGTGTCATGATTCGTCTACAACACAAGAGACAAAACGTGAGGTTATAATTATGACAAAATATAATAATGTATAGATGAGATAACAACACATGAGAGGTATATAGTATAACATAACGCATCTATTTCATTCATAACTTTGAAAATTTTACATGAAATAGTTGTCTGATTACACAAAATACAATACAAAAGATCTAAGGCTATGCTGGCGGGGAAAACCCCTAATACTTAACATGCCTGTATAATAACCTAGCAAGACGAAATGACATAAACCACTAGATGTGAGTGTCCACATCCCCTGAAGCATCCTGGTGATCCGGAATCCTAGCATCTGGTGCTAGCTGTCTAGCTCTTTGCTGTCCTCGCAGTACTAGCAACTCGGTCTGCATGTCGCCCATATCTCGCCTTATGTCTCTCATCACAAGGAGAGTCTCTACCATCTGTGCCTGACGCCTACGGTTAGTCTCTCGAAGCGTTGCTATCTCCGCCTGCTGCATCTGAAAGCGAGTCTCATGTACCTGATGTTGTGTCTGAATGAGAGTACCTTGCAGCTGTAGTTGTGTCTGATGTGCCTGGAGATGGGTCTCGTGTGCATACACATGATCACGGTGGGTCTGAAGCTCCTGATGGGTCGCCTGACTCAATCCTATCGAGTGAGCCCAAGCCTCTCGGGAAGCATAGGCCTCCTCCTCCACCATCCATACTGTCTCCTGGAGAGTCATCCTATCCCCCATAAGTAAATCGACCCGCTGCGAGTCCATATCGACTCGCTGTGATATACGAGACCTACTATCCTGAGCATCCTCTAGTAGAGCATACAAGTCCTGTGTATCCCGCTCAGCAAGCTCCACGACCCTAATGTTGACCTCTCCCACGGTCATAGGTGCTATCTCTGGAACTGCCTCCGCCGGATCTACCCAAGTATCCCTAATCCCGTACCCAACATCTCTAATCCCCTGTCGCCTCTCTTCAGCATCTATCGTGCTGACAAATCCATAATCTATCCCTCGACCTCTGGTAGGTCTAGCAGTAGAACTTTCTCCGATCTCATATCTGGAGCCTAGAGTGGATAAATGCAACCTCTTGCGGGGAGGTTGCTCAGACTCGGGGATATCATCCCTACGGTCAACAGGTGGTGGTATGTATAGAGATGGTGGTAGTGGTGGTAGTGGAGGTGGTGGTAATGCGGTAGTAACTGCATCAATGAGAGCCTGGGTGGATGCTATCCTGAGTGTCTGGATTTGGGTTAGACACCCAGATGATGGTGGTAAAGGTGGTGAGTGTGCAGGTGGGGCCGTACACCTAGTAAGGCGCTCCCCTGCAGAGGGTGGTGATAGTGATATAGGTGGTGATGGTGATGGGGTAGTCATGGTCAGAAGTCTCTCAACCTCTGCCTCTGATGGAAGGGATATGGAAGTCTGGGGTCGGACGGTAATCCTAGCCCCGATAGTAATGTCAGTGGAGGGTGGTGGTATAACCGGCTCTGTTCCCTCAGGTGGGAAAACAGGCTCATCAGCAGGTATGATGGTAGTAGAGTCAGCCGGAGCTAAGTGTTCCTCCTCCTCTTCGTCCTCCTCATCCTCCTCGTCCTCATCCTCATCATTGGCGTCATCCCTAGATGAATCGCCGTCTTCATCATCTCCATCATCTCCCCCGTTTATA
>BQNB010089175.1:0-27471 GCA_026074375.1 Tanacetum coccineum
GCTTGCCTTATATACTTCTAGGACTAGTCAAAGATCACTTATAGAAAGTCCAAGACAAGATGAGGGTTTTTAGGAAGTCTTTAGTCAAGATAGCTTAGTCATGCTTAGGTTTAATGAGATATAAGTTGTACAAGCTCAAGTTGTTAAAGTGTGTGCTCAATGTCTCCTAGGGATCACATTTCATCCGAATTTAGGGGGAAGGAAAGAGCTAGTTGGTGATTTTGATCTTTTATGAAAATATCTAGCTAAACTTGAAGTTATAAATTGGTAGATTTAAGTATAAAGGTAATACTTGTAATGTATAGGTTGTAGTTAGTTTATTTTATGAACAATTTGAATAACAATGTTAACATGGGTGAATTTTTGCAAAACTTTGAGCATTGGATGATTTTGCTACAAAAACACATACTAGGAAGTTTTTGTAGCAAAATCATCTAAGAAACCTGAACCTATAAATTCATCAAAACATCATCACCATCTACTGACTTGGTCCAACTTTTTGAGGGTGTTTATCATTGCATTTTGAGGGAGAATATCTAATTATTGCAAATGCAGAACCGAAATAAATTCATCGAAACATCATCATCATCTACTGACATGGTCCAACTATTATAGGGTATTTGGCATTGAGTTTTGAGGGAGAATATCTAATTATTGCAATTGCAGAACCCAAATAACCACAAAATAGTGTTTGAAAAGGCATTTAAATAAAATGATTATCTATGTTTTCTTAATATATAACAATTTTTTTATTTAAAAAACCTATATAAAAGATATCTGGTGTGAAAATGCAACCCTATCGCCAATATCATTTCTAAACATTATCCTACATAATAATTTAGTAACGAATGTCTTGCATCGTACAAATTTTAAATTTGCCAATTACTATGTTATTCTATAAATCTATTATATTCATGAACAATCACTTATCTTGCTACTTATAATGTTATCTAAGTCCTTTGATTACCTTTTACCTTATGTAATGTTGCTTGTTTTTTCTTCAGGAAAGCTAAAATTGAAATTCGAGTTGTGTCATATCAAAGAAAGGTTATGAATTAGTATTCGTAACTTTTTGATACAACTCCGGTGGGTTAATGTGTCAATGCGGACATGATCATCCAACAGTGAGATGTGTATGATTAAAGTTTGAGTATATTATATCCGGTTTTTAAAATGGGTCTATTTTTAATTTCTTTATAAAAATAACATGCTAAATGGGTCAAACTAAGTTAAAGGTCACTTTGCGTAAATATATCTTTTCCCGTTATAGGATATGCTTTGCTTGAGATGAAAAGCACTTACCTTGTTTGCATCAAGATGATTAGTGATCAAATCCATTGTTGATTATCATAGATTAAGTCCAAGTGACTATTTGAGTTTGTAGTATTTCAAAGTTAATTGTACTTTGAGTTTTGCTACCTCCCTACTTATAAATGATTTAAAAACTCACACATATATTCCTCACATGTCTCATACACAATCACTTCTCCTCTAAACATTCCCTAATCATTTGTTAATCTCTTCTACCCAACAAATGATTATACCTTCCACACACTCTAAACATTCATTTCCTAAACCATCTCATAATCACATGTGCCCATCTCTTTTATCTCTTATGGAAATGTGATTATCAACCCAATCAATCCTTTGATTGTCATCTTCACCATCCTCATCACTTATCTTTACAACCATAAAAGCCTAAACATTCATCACGTAAACCTTCCCCAAAACACACCCACATGGGACAACTCATATTCTTTTACACATTATACTTGTTGTGCTTGTTGCCCCTACATTCCCTACAAAGGTTTCTTTCCATCAAATCACAACATTCTCTACCACACATTCTCTTCTTTACTTCTACACTCACACAACTCTCTTTTGAATTTAAGTCACAAACACACACTCAAATCTTTCTCTATACACCTTTGCTACACACATCCTCATAACTTAAATTCAATTATCACAACATCACCAAACTTCCCTCATACACTTTGCCTACTCATTCTCTCATCTCAACCATTCAAATTTGAATTTGATCCTTAGGCTCCCTTCTATCACATCAAAAATCTCATCCAAGCCAACCCACTCCAACTCACTTCCAACTCATCATTATCCTTATCCCACATGTTAAAATTGGATTTCAAATTTAAATCACATGCCTTAGGCTCCAAAACATCACATCATGCCAACTCACCTATAATCATCTTTATCCCGCATGTCTAATACATTTGAATTTCAAATTCAAATTATCCCTCTAACATCTACACTTCCTCTCCAAGCAAAGGAATATTCCTTTGGTATATTTTTTATGCTTTTGGCATATTCCTTTCTATCATAACCATGCCAACTCATCACTCTAACCATGGTTTGTTTCCAACTAAACCATATACATGTGAGGAATACCTAAATATACCCTTTTTTCCAATAGTCGTTCTCTATCTCTTTGATATTAGACAAAAATCCCCAGAATGCTTTTTACTACTTCACAAACATTTTTATAAAATTGCTATTTGAGTTGGTTAACCTTGAGTGTAAGAATACTAGAAAGGTCAAAGCGTGAAGTACAATTGGGGGTTTAGCAAGAGCGGGTATTTAAAATGCCAAAAATTAAGAAAACCTGACTCAGGTTTTTGGTGCGTTGATGCGTGGCTCAGCGCGCCATTGGCTGATTGAAAATGCCACTCTTGGTTTTTGGCCTATAAATACCCCCTCTTGGTTATTGTATTCCTCACCTCTTTCCATTCTTTCTTCCTCACTTTTCTCTTTTCTTTTCCTCTAAGTCTAACACATCTTGTGTTCTTAATCTTCTCATCTATCATCTATTGAAAAACACATCTCCGTAAGAGAGACACACAAGTACTTAATCCACACTTGTGTGTTATTAGTTGAGGGTCTTCTTTCTCATACCCTTCTTATTAGAATCGAGTCTCTAGGCTAGGTTAGGGATTGATTCTTAAATCAACTTTTATCATTCAATTTGGTTGTGAAGGGAAGTCTTGTATCGTTGTAATCAAGCCTAGATCATTGGGGATCTAGTTAGGGTTTGGTAAGCTTTTAAGGGGACGTTTTAAGTGGTCCTAGTCGATCTTAGTGATTCTAGAGGTCAAGTCGAATCACGGGTTCTTAGGAGTGGATTCTGATGGCAGAATACCATAGGTAATAGCTCTTCTTAGTGAGCACCGATCTTAGTGCATATCGGTGGAGCGAAGTTGTAATATGGTTTATAGTACACCATAAGGATTATACAAGAGTAATAGTATAGGTGTCGTAGATTCGCAACTGGACGTACGAATGGTATAAACCCCCCATCCCGAACCAGTATATATAGTTCTCTCTCTCTCTCTTTCTCTCTCTCTCTCTTTCTCTCTCTCCATCTATCTATCTATCTCTTCATCTATTTATTGACTTCATCATCAAGTAGATCATCACACCAGTCGGTCACTTTAAGACTTGAAGTTTTATAAACTTTCAAGAAGTCAAGATAACTGTATTTAGCCCCCTCTATGGTTCTACGGTATGTCCTTAGTTCAGTTTAGTCCAAGTCTCTTTCATAAACATAACTCGGCATGGTCTTTCAGTAAGTTTGGTGGCAAAACTGTGAATGCTAATGGCTCTTTGAACATTGAATCATTTGCTAAAAAGATGAGAAAGGGTATGGATGATAGAGAACTTCAAATGAACTATGTTTTACATTTTGTTTCAAAACTTGATAATGGGGCTCGTAGAATTGACATTTTTATTGATGACATTAAAAGGGGTGCTAAAGCTTATTCATTGCAGCTTTATGGTTATTTTGTTGGAACATCTATGGACTATCGTGTTGTTAATGCAAATTTGAGTAGAATGTGGAGATGGTATTGATGGGATCACTAAAACAAATTCAGGTGCTTTTTAGTTTAAGTTAAAGAACGAAGAGAGTATGAAAGTCGTTTTAGAGAGTGGCCCTTAGATGGTTAACAATGTCCTGCTAGTTTTAAATATATGGAAACCGGGTATTTGGTTAGAGAAGGTTGAGCCAAGTACCATTCCCATTTGGGTTTGTGTTTACAATATTCCTATGGAGTTATGTAATGGTAATGGCATTGGGAAAATAATAATTGGTGTTGGCCAGTCAATATTTATGGATAAGATGATGAAAGAGCGATGTTTAAAGAAGACGCTAAAGCTTGACTTTGCGCGTGTCCTTACTGAAGTTAATGGTGAAGATGATTTGCCTTAGGTTCTAGAGATTGTATATCCCTCTATTGGTAATAGACCAGCCAAAGTGGGTAAGCTTGATGTCAAGTATCAATGGAAGCCGCCGCTTTATACACATTGTAATACATTTGGTCATACAACTTTTGCTTGCAAAGTAAGGCTTTGAACTGAAGAAGAACTTACTACAAAGGCTATTATGGATGCTGTAAAAGCTGATAATATGGCGTCTTCTAAAGGTGTTAATGTTAATGGTATTGAAGATGATTTTTTATGGTGGGTAAGAGAATCAACTTGTGGTTTAGAGTAATGCTAACCAAAGAAATGTGCATAACAAGAGTAATTTTAGTCAAAACACAGGTCCTCAAAACTTTAGTACGCAGAGTTTTGGAAGACAATGTCCTAATTTCCAAGGTAGGAACAATGGTTATTGAGATAACCAAAAAGGCGTTATGGGAGGTTATAATGTGTTGCAGAAAAATAAAAAGAATAGCCAGTTTATTCCTAAGAGTTATTCTCAAAAGCAAGCTGATTCTGTCTGTTTGAAAGGTTCTGGTTTGGTTCAGAAGCCTTTGCTGAATTCAAAGTATAAAGAAAATATGTTTCATAAGGTGCTAGTTAGGGGTTCTAGTTCTGGTAGTTCTTCTTTAGGAGCTATGGTTGAGGATATCCCTGCTACTAACTCTTTTCGGGCTTTAGATAATCAAGACATGGTGGATAAGGATGGTGATTTTCTTAACTTAGTTGATGATGAATTTAATAGTGTTGTGTGGCCTCAATTGAGAAAGGAGGTAGAACTTGTAATGACGTCTGGTATTTATCCTTTTAAGGATGTTATAAATGATTGGTCCCTTTCTTAGTAAAACTATTTTTGTAATAATTTTTCTAAGTTTGGAATGGAACCTTATATTGATAAAGGTGATGTCGAGTTTTAACATGATGGAATTGCTATAGACATGAAACATGAGTACTGTGTTGATGCTGCTAGTGCCAAAGGGAATGATATTGTAGCGGAAAAAATTGTTATTAATGATATTTAAAGCATTCTCTTGGAATGTCAGGGGACTTAATAAGGTCTCTCATCAAAACGAAGTGACTCATATGGTAAGGAAAGGTGGTTATAGTATGTGTGGGTTACTTGAAACTCATGTTAAGAAAAGCAAATTGTCCAGAATCTATAGTCATGTGCTGGGAGATTGGGATTGGGTTTTAAACTCTAGTTCATGTGTAGGTGGTACTAGGATAATTATTGGTTGGGATCCTAAAATGGTAAATGTAATGGTTATGGAGCAGACTAGTCGGGCAGTTCATTGTTTTATCGAGCCCTTTAATAGCCAAAAAAGCTTTCATTGTTCATTTGTGTACGCTGATATTACATTGTATGGTAGAAGAAGTCTATGGAAGTTTCTGCATAAGTAAAAATTATCGCTTAGAGATGATCCATGGGTTATTATGGGTGACTTTAACGTTACGTTGGATCCTGCTGAGAAGTCAACTGGTGGTTCTAAGATTACTACTTCTATGAGTGATTTTAGAGTTTGTGTAGATAATATTGATGTGGATGATGTTGCTAGTTGTGGGTTTAGTTTTACATGAAATAAAAGGCCCGATAAGATTGGTGGGATCCTTAAGAAGTTGGATAGAGTGTTGGGTAACATTCACTTTATGGATGTTTTTTCTAATGCCCATGCCATGTTTTTACCATTTATGACGTATGATCACACGAGTTTTACATTCATGGTATTCTAAAAGCTAATCCTAAACCTTTTAAGTTTCCAAATTTTATTGCTTAGAAAAAAGATTTTTTTTGCCGATTGTGGATAGTGTATGGAAGCAGAACATTGATGGTTATGCGATGTTTTCCCTTGTTTCAAAACTTAAGCTTCTAAAAAAGCCTTTGAGGAAGTTTAGATTTGATCAAGGAAATGTGTTTAATAATGTGAAGAATTTATGAGCGGAGTTGTGTAGAATACAAACTATTTTAGAGTCTGACCCCATAATAATTTGCATAAGGAGGCGGAGATTATTTGTCTAAAAGCATTGAACTCGGCTATGAAAGATCAGGAAAACTTTCTTAGGCAAAATTCAAAAGTTGAATGGTTGTCTGAGGGTGATAATAATTCTAGGTACTTTCATAATGTTGTTAAAAGAAGGCTGAATATGAGTAGAATTTCATGTATTGAAGACTTGCAAGGAAAGGTCTTTAGTGGCAATCAGGTAGGGGACCAATTTGTTTCTCACTTTTAGAATGTTTTGGTAGTAAGAACTAATGTTAATGCTATTAGTGAGGATTGCAAGGCCCCTGGCCAGATGGTTATTCTGCTTGCTTCTTTAAAAGTCTTGGAATGTGGTGGGTAAGGAAGTTTGTTCTATTGTGAAAGAATTTTTTAGGAACGGGAAACTCTTACAAGAAGTTAATGCCACTTTATTTCCCTTGTCCCTAAATTGAAAACTCCTAAATTGGTGTTGATTTTAGGCCCATATCATGCTGCAATGTTATCTGTAAGATCATTAGTAAAGTTATTTCTAATAAGATGAAGCATTATCTTGGTTCATTAGTGGATGAGAATCAATATGCATTTATTCCATCAAGATAGATAAGTGGTAATATCTTATTAGCTCAAGAATTTATGAGGGGATACCATATGAATAGATGTTATGCAAAATGTGCCTTTAAAATTGATGTTCAGCAAGCTTACGATACGGATGAATAGACTTTTCTAACGGCTGCTTAAAGTATTTTGGCTTCCGTAACACTATAATCAAATGGGTTATGAATTGTGTTTCGTCAACATCCTTCTGTGTGAATGTTAATGGTAATCTCTAAGGATATTTTAAATGAAAAAGGGGTCTGAGACAAGGAGACCCCATGTCTCCCTATCTTTTTACACTCGTAATAGACGCTTATAGTGAAGAGGTAAATTGATCTTAATCATGGTTTTAAATTCCATTGGCATTATAAAGTGTTAGGTCTTACCCATCTAATGTGCGGTTTGTAATAACTTCACAGGAAGTTTTATAATCCCCTCGGTAGTACACCTAATCATTGTAGTGTAGTATAGGCAAGACTCAGGGGTTGTTATCGTTCTCTAGGGGAATAGGTTAGGAAGGCTCGAACAGAATCTAACAGAGGTGTAAAGAGTTGAGAGAAGATTCTTTTTGTGTTTTTATGTTTTTATAAAAGCAAGTAAATATCATGGTTTGAGAGGTTGGTTGATTTTTAACTAATTAAACTAATACTTAAATCTAAACCACTTGTGACAATTATATGGTAAACGAACATATTTACTTAATCATGCATTACTCCTTATTATGCTTCTCCAAATTATGTTGCTTTGTCACTCTTGCAATGGTCTGTGTAAGTATTTCTTAAGTCATTAACGAATTACACGAACCTGTTGTCTATGTAATATTTTGTTAAGGCAACGCACAAGTAAGGTAGTATGAAGACGATTACAAGGCCCCTAAGAGTACATTACATGCAATTAAAATACTTAAGAGGGATCAACCATATTAGGGGTAAGGTAGTATGAAGACTGTTATTGATGGTATCCTTTCTACACACTCGTGTTTCCCTAGACGTCTATGCTAATTTAATATTTATGGCTAGTTTTCTAAAGCCTAACACGCACATCCATCACAAAAGGCAACATAATAAGGATCTACGTATTAAGTTTTATGCAATCATAAGTAATACTAAAGGATCTAGCCTAGCATGTTAAATAAAGAAGAAGAACAAGAATCAATCATAAAACACATAGACATATTAAGTGATTAAAGATAAATGAACTTCACTTGATTAAATCATGGATTGAAGGCTGATACAATAGGGTTTTGAGGCCTTAAAACGGCCTAAAAGATGCTACACTCGAACTATTAAAGTTAGGGTTCGTCTCCCAAAAATTACACACTAAAAACCCTAAAACGAGTTGGTATATATAGGAAAATAGGCCGTGATGGCGTCGCAAGATTTCTGACGCCGTCGCTATGCCGAATCTTCTAGGGTTTCTTTTGAGGCTGTTATGATGTCTTGAGTTTCTCTGACGCTGTCTCTTGTATGTTCTGATGCCGTCGCAAAGGATGGTGACGTCGCCTCCTGACACTGTACGCAATTTCTTCAAAAGAGTTGGTGTGGTGTTGTAGTCTTGTCCGTTTCGTCTCTAATTGAGCCCAAGCCACGTGTATTTCCTCTAAAAGCCATCCAAATGCTAAAAATGCAAAAATAAACGTTTAAGTACATAAATTGGGCATAATAGCATGATTTAGGTGGTTAAATGACCCCTAAAAAGCGTATAAAATGACACCTCATCAAATACCCCCACACTTGGGATTTGCTTGTCCTCAAGCAAATGGGATTTCTACTTAGACAATACCAAATTAGGGGCATTTAACCTACTATTCAAAAGCAGTTTATGACATAACCTTCTAGACCTCGTAATTAAAAGCACATAATTTATATACTAGCACCTCACATAACTGTTTGGATTCTCTCTTTCTCTCGGGTGTATAATGAATTATAACAATGTGGGAAACGAGAAAATAACACTTATTACCTGTCGTAGCATACAAATTACCATAGGCTTAATAAAGGTTCAAACCTCCACCGCTAGGCACAAGTACTAGAAATTACTATCAAAGAGGACTTTTAAAGGGTTGTGCTGTGTAGGGTGTAGGTTAAACAACAACAGCAACGGGTGATATACACATGGGCAGTGATAAGTTAATTAACTACAAGAATACATGCTGAGACGTTGCTAAGATAAGACTCGACTGCTCTACGGAATAGATAACGAACTAAAATACAAACTCTACATCAATCTCTTTCTTTTTCTTTTCTATTTTTCTCTTTTTTTGGATAAACATAATACATAACTTAGGGTTTATAACACACCCATACACTTGAGTTTTTGCTAACTCATTAGAATTTACTAAGCTAATGATCCGAATTGAAAGGATCAACAAACATGTAGCTTATTGAGCTCTAATGGGGGTAATCAATGACTTCTTCCCCAATTCTTCATAGGATAAAAACTACCATGATTCCTAATCGTCCCAAAATTATATTTACAAGGATAAATGACTCGACTTAGCAACTATGTACTCCTGCAATAACTAATTGGGTTTACAATAATGTACTAAAAGTGAGTACATACAAGGTAGTATAAGGCGATTTGTGTGTAACAAATGGTTAAGGGTTTAACAATGCCCTTCATTAAAAATATGGAGTCCACCAGAGATTTACGAGAACCGTGAAAAGGATAGGCTCAGAGGGGTGTACTAGGGGTATCCTGCACTAAAAATGAGTGCATGGCAAGGGTGTGGGATAGGTATATGATCAAGGTGACCATAATAACAAATACAGGTTTAAAACATGGGTTCATCCTAGTGTCTCTTATCACTATGCGGTCTCGAGATGCATCACAAAAACAAGTTCTAAAATTTAATACACTACCGATACACTCAGATAATTTTAAACTGATATCGATGCTCCAAAAAAGGTGACAAACCCACATATACACATCTATAACGATGAAATAGATACACATGATTGCTCAATCCTTAACTCGAGAAAGCTAAAGGTAAAATTATCTTAGGAATAAAAAATGGATACATGAATTACTAAAGATCTAAAGGCGAACCTCACATTTTTAGGGTGGAATTTGAGGGTTTTTGTGCTAGTCATACAAATTCCTATCTATGAGACGCGATTAATACTCGGTTTTTGTCGATATGTGTCATAAAATTTTGGTTAAAATTACCGTCTATGCTATGTTTTGATATATTACTTATCATTTTAAGAAACAAGCAAATGGAAATTGAAGGAATAGTTTCTAAGGCTTATTTCCTCCCATACACTTAAGATTAACATTGTCCCCAATGTTTTTAAAAGTACCCGTAAAACGAATAAAGGGAAATGAAAAAAGTCAAGAGAAACTAGTATTCCCCTGGTTTGCTCAATAGTGGAGAAGAAACATATGATAACTGGCTAAATCGTCATCCAAGAGTCGTCCTCCTGAAATTACTAAAAACTTTCGGGTTTCTTCTTATCAAATATAACCTGTAAATCAAAGACAAAGACAACTACACCTGGCATAAAATCGGCGAGATAATGATATATACAACGAAAATTTTAGGATTGACTCATAAAAGTAGTAAAGATAGGATGAATGTGCTAATGTAATTAAGGTTTCTGCAGGTTTTTTAAGAAAATTACAAATTTTGAAAATTGTACAAAATTAATTTTTTAAAAATAATAAAAATCTTAAATTTTCACAAGTCTGGAGGCGCGACGCCGTTAGTAAAAACCTGACGCCGTCTCTAGGCAGTGTGAAAATTTCACATTCTTTTTCCTGGAAAAATTTTCTGCACACAATTCAATTAGTTATTCTTGTAGAAAAAACTGCATAAAACGTGAGATTAATTATCACAATCATATGACTCGAAATTGACACGAATTAATCTAAACAATTCATTTACCATGTTTGAATTGGTTCTTATAAACCAGAATTTTCTCTTAACAATTTTAATAAAATACATTTGATTGTAATTAAGACGAGGTTAAAAACAAAACAAAGCATGATCAAGAAATAATTCAAACATATAAAAATAAATGAAATAGAATTAAAACATACAAGACACTCCTAAATGCGGGAAATTAAAATATTGGGTTGCCTCCGAAAAAAGCGCTTTTGTTTATTTAACGAGTCTTTTAGCTAGACTCGGAGTCACACGTCCTTACGTGACTTCGTGCAGGCTCACATGCCCACGGATGAGCCACTCTTTCATACTATCGTCTACTTGGTATTCGGGACCTAGATTTAAACAATTCTTGTACATCAACTTATTATTCTCATGGGGATACTTGAATCCGTTTATTAAATCTATTTTACTTAGTACATGAATGAGTGGAATCCTACTCCATGACGCATACCCCTAATTTTTAAACCTAGGTATAGTGTGGGGCATCTGAAACGTATAATTATCAAGGATCCTAGTGAATGAAACTAACCCCTTAACATAGTCATATTCAACTTGAGTTACATTTCTAAAGGGTTTGCCCATCACAACCTCTGCCATATCACTTACAATGAACTCTCCTATATCCTCTAGTACTACAAACTCGGTCACATAGGTAAAACTTCCAAAAAATTCATAAACATCCCTAACTATGGCGACTAAGTTTCTTCCCATGCTTTTGAGTCCTTCTACCATTATGGTGTTATAATCTTTACGCGTGATAATGTTCATCGGCAAAAAGGGGTCAAAATAGGCAACGAACTTCCTAAAACTAATCGTACACGGGAATGCTAAGTCATCCCCATCAATGCTGTTAATTACCTTTTTACGGCATAACTTCCCTGCATTCACATATTCTTCTAACTCATTAAGAGCTTCACCATCATCAGAATCATCATCTGAATCTAGAAAAGGAAAAACAAGGGGTGTATCTACCGATTCATCAATAGGCTCAAGGTCATCCATATCAATTTCATTGGGTAGGTTTTCGAAGACATTAAGAAGGTGCTCAATATTCTTAAGGCGAGAATTCATGTAGGCCAAAATTGCTTGTAGCTCATCGAGCTCTTGAATAACTTTTACGCGTAGCGTGTTTATTAGGACATGTGTGTCTAAGGTCGGTGTTGGATTCGCGTTCTCCATAGCGAAGAAAGGAATAGTTAAGTGGTGGTTACAAAACAAAGAAGAGATAGACTACAAGAGAGCTAATTAACAGAAATTAAAGTCTCACTTGATAGGAATCAAGAGAGTAGACCTAAGCTAGATAAGATTCGAAACCTAACTATTCCCCGGCAGCGGCGCCAAAAACTTGATGTGCGGTTTCTAAGGACTTCACAAGAAGTTTTACAATCCCATAGGCAGTGCACCTAATCGTTGTAGTGTAGTATAGGCAACACTCGGGGGTTGTTATCGTTCTCTAGGAGAATAGGTTGGGAAGGCTCGAACAGATACTAACAGAGGTCTAAGGGTTTGAG
Organism: Tanacetum coccineum; assembly: GCA_026074375.1. Taxonomy (NCBI): domain Eukaryota; kingdom Viridiplantae; phylum Streptophyta; class Magnoliopsida; order Asterales; family Asteraceae; genus Tanacetum; species Tanacetum coccineum. The sequence continues at coordinate 12,189 of BQNB010089175.1, forward strand.
AAGAGATTCTTTTTCTGGTTTTATGTTTTTATAAAAGCATGTAAATATCATAGTATAAGAGGTTGGTTGGTTTTTAACTAATTAAACTAATAATTAAATCTAAAGTACTGATGATAATTATATCGTAAACGAACGTATTTACTTAATCATGCATTACTCTTTATTATGCTTCTCCAAATTATGTTGCTTTGTCACTGATATGTGTGAAAACACATATCCGTTTTATATCAAAATAGGCCCTAAAAAAACAAAATTGTGCTTAAAATGTTTGTATATTGCTTGTTTTGTATTTGTGTTTGTGTAGGTACGGATAATCCAAATATCACAAGAAAACGGTCAAAACCGGACAAACACGGACACGGGAACGGATAGAGTGTACAAAAGCCGGGAATTTGATAGAAAGAAAGGTCAAAAGTCAACTCCAGTCAACCTTTAATCAAACAAAGTCAACTCACAAATACCAAAATACCAAATTAGTCCCTCAAAGAAAACCAAATTGCAAAAATGGTCCCCTAAACCCTAACAGTGTTAACTCTTTTTATTATAAGAGTTAACACCCGTTACCTTTTTATAAAACCAAGCCTAAGCCCAAAACCTTACCCCGACCCAAAACCCTTTATAAGCCCAATTACGTGAATATAGATAAATAAACTTCACTTACTAAAATCAATGGATTAAAAGACAGATACAATATGGTTTTAAGTCCCTAAAAATTGGCCTAAAAGCTGCTACACTCGAATTATTAAAGTTAGGTTTCATCTCCCAAAAATACACACTAAAAAACTCCAAAAAAGGAGTTAGTTATTAAATAAGAAAAATATGGCCGTGAAGACGGCGTCGCATGATCTCTGACGCTAATCGCTTATAGGCCGAATCTTTATAGGGTTTTCTATTTATACGATTACGATCTGACGCCTTCTTGAGTTTCTCTTATGCCGCCTCTTGTATGTGTTGGGAATTAGAGGCTTCTACAACTTAATGCTGCTGGTTCAAGTTTGTGCTGCTGCCGAAGATTAGAGAAAACAGTCTAAGATATTAGTACTGTTAGTTTAATATTTTAGTGCTCCATTACAGAACGTGTTAGTTACTATCAGTTTAATTAATACTGGTTAGTTTAATAGTTAGTACTGCTAAAGTTAGATGCATGAGATATATTAGGAATAGATAGCATTGATTAGTATACCTTTTGTAAGCCCCATTAGGTTTCTTGGAGTATAAAAGGAACCCTACGACATAGATCTAGATATAAGTTTTATATAATTTTCATAGCAAATATAGTTAGTAGCGTCAAGGTTATTTTGTAACCCTATCACTATTCAGAGTGATTGTTTTATATTGAGGCTAAAATTTTGGTTTACATTTTTTTTTTTTGTGTGTTTTCATTTGTTAATCTTCTTATTGCTTAAAGTCTAGATTCCGCATAGACTTTAAGTTATCTCATAAAGTTTCTGTCTTGGTAGTTTTGGATTTATCCAAGGTTACTAACCTTTATACAAGCTAAAGGAGATCAAGTTCTATTCAGAAGGGATCAACAGTATGTTCTAACGCCGTCGCAAAGGATGGCGACGCCATCTCCAGACATTGAATGCAATTTCTTCATAAGAGTTGGTGTGGAGTCGTAGTCTTGTCCGTTTCTTCTCCAATTGAGCCCAAGTCACGTGTATTTCCTCTAAAAGCTATCCAAATGTTAAAAACATAAAAACAAACGTTTAAGTACATAAATTAGGCATAATAGCATGATTTAGGTTGTTAAATGACCCTTAAAAATCATATAAAATGAGACCTCATCACCATCTTTGCTTTGCAGACGATCTCCTCCTATTTTGTCATGGTGATAGTAAGTCGGTGAAAGTTCTTAAAATGGATCTTGATGAATTTGGTAGTGTTTTTGGTTTGTTTCCTAGTTTTGCTAAAATTAGTGTTTACTTTGGTAATGTTAAATCTTCTACTCAAGATAAAATTAGGAATATTATGCCTTTTAATGTCGGTAAGTTACCTGTTAGATAATTAGGCGTTCCATTGGTGTCTAAAAGGTTATCTGTTAATGATTGTCAACCTTTGGTAGATAAGGTTAGGAAGAGAGTTATGGACTAGAAGAATGAGTCTGTATTGTTTACTGGGAGGCTACAATTGATTCATTCAGTCCTTAGTTCTACACAAATATTTTAGGTGTAGGTTTTATTTTACCTATTTCCATTTCTAATGAAGTTGAATGGTTGATGAGAAATAATCTTTGGAATTTTGGTGATTTTAAAAAAGGGTAAGGCTAAAGTTAGGCGGAGTGATGTGTACTTGCCTAAAAATGAGGGTGGTCTTGGTATTAAGTCTCTCAAAACTTGGAATAATGCTCTCATGTCGAAGCATATCTTAAATAATGTCACCGAAAAAGAGTCGATGTGGGTTAAGTGGATTAGTATCTATAAACTCAAGGGTGAAAGTTTTTGGGATTTACCTATTAAAGAAGGATCGTGTTGGGCGTGGAAGAAAATTTTGAGAAGTAGGAACATTTTTAGAAACCATATTATTTATAGGATTGGTAATGGCCTTAGTATCTTAGTTTGGTTTGATGTTTGGCATGCTATAGTCCTCTTAGAAACTTTATCTCGAAAAGAAGAATATATAATGCAAGGCTTAGTTTGAAGTGTAAGCTTGCTGATGTTGTGAAGGAGGGTGAATGGAATTCACCTATGGAAAGGAAGGATATTTTTCACGCCTTATTTGTTATTTAAACTCCTTTACTGGATAGCCAAAAAAAAGATAAAGTCATGTGGAGAACCAGTGGAGGTAGGTGTCATAAGTATTATGTTTCTACTATTTGGGAAGACATTAGAACGTGTGGTCATATTGTTCCATAGGCTAGAATTGTATGGTTCAATCAATGTATCCCTAGGCACTCGTTTATGGTATGGTTGGCGATGCATAATAGACTTAAGAATCATGATACTATGGGTATATGGGAAAGGAAAGAGGACATGTAATGTGTGTTTTGCAAAGATGTGCCTGACAGTTTGTCTCATTTGTTTTTTGAGTGCCAGTCCCTAATAGAATTTGAATTGATCTTAAAGTTCTGGCTAGATTGGATTTGGCTCCCGATAGCTAGAATGAGATTATTAGTTTAATCTTGGATATGCCTATTAACAAGTCTTTATGGAGTATTTTACACAGGCTCGTGGTGGGTGCGTTTCTCTATTATATTTGGCAATAGAGGAATTTGAGAATGTTTCAAGGAAATACTCGATATGTGGGTGATCTCTTTAATCTCATTAAAGGTGTTGTTAGATTAAGAATTTTGAGTTTAAGGGTCAATGCTTCTAGGCAAGTGTAAGAAGTTGCTGATATGTGGGGATTTCATGTGATGCATGGCTGTTCTAGGTCCCGTTTGAAGTTTAATTTATGATGAATTACTGTATTATGGAGTTTCAGACTCACACGTCTGGTCGGTGGCATAGGTATTATAATGGGTATGTTATTTCTTTTTAGAGTGAAAAGGATGGAAATTGTTGTATTTGATATAATTGGTATGTTGTTGATAATAGCAAGGTCAGAAAGCAATAATAAATCAGCAACATACCAATTTTTTGGGTAACCTTGCTAATACACGGGATAATATTTAACACCTTAGTAAGTCCAATATAAAAGGTCAGAAAGCAAGGTTACCCAAAAAATATAAAAGAATGATCAAGTTTCTGGTGGGTTGTTTGTACCTAATTTGATTATTCAAATTTCTATTGGACTTACTAAGGTGTTAAATATTAGATGTCAATCAAAGTTCAAAGCTGATAACAAGTTTTGTGCGCTGGTGTGTTAAGTATAAGATGCGAGTCAAAGTCGAAAGCTTATAACAATGTTACGTGTTGATATATGATTCATGTTCAAGAAAATTCTTCTTTTATTTTAAACAGATATCATGTTGGTGATTTTAACTTTTGTGTGTCTTGTTACAATTTGAAAGGGATGTGTGTTGAAAAAGATTGTAATTATAAAAGTCGAGACATTCATGTTTAAGCATTACATGTTCTTATAGAGATATTAATCATGTAAGTATTTTTTTTGTTACATTTAACTTCGTTTCTTGTGTATAGTTTTTAATCATATTTGTAAACTATTTTAGGTATTTGCTCAAGGATTTTTTCACATGGTCAAATTTTTTTATCATATGAACATGAACAATATAACTCATAACGGGAATTATAATGTTGATGGTCGTAAGAAGTTTAGTATTGTGGTCGGTTTTGAAGGTGTGCGTTGGGTAGTTTTGCATCACGAAAAGAATAGTTTGTTGGACAAATGAGGATTTTCTGTTATCTAAGTAATTTATTTTTCCAATTGACTTTATTTAACCCTCATATTCTTAAGATTGATTTTGTTTAAGTCACATCATATAATTAAAATTTTAATTTTTATATTATTATCTTTGTATTCTATTTTTGAAAATATCTTTCATGAATCGCGAAAAACAACCAACATACCTTGTATTGGCAAAAAAAATGTTGTTCATTTTTGGATTAGAGAAATCTATTAGAACATAAATCTATGAGTAACAATTTGACACAATTCCTTCATACTATCCTCGTTGTGAACCATGGGAGACCTTAAATACATCTTACTTATAAACGGGTTACAAACATCTTCGAGTTATCACAATTTTTTCAGTGATTCAATTTTTTAATGATTTGAAGTAGGTTGGGGGCCATTTTAACACGTCCTATCTATCATAGGTGTTGATTATTATCTTTCTTTTATCGACTAACTTAAGACCTATTGTTGTGTCACAGGTCATAATAGACACCTTTAAACCAAGACCTATGGAGGTGCTTCAACAAGAGTAACATATAGAGTGGCATTTAAATGCTCATTGTCAACAACATTTTTTTCTAATATTAATGTGATAGTAACTTGCAATTGAATCCATGTCATTAACCAAATTGTTGCCACTTTTTCAATCATACTTCACCAAACTGTTTTTGTCTAGTATTGTAGGCACATAATGGACCTGTTAGAATTAACATAAGTCTCTCAAATGTTGCTACTTCCTTTTACTAATCGATGAAATATATAAATTTACAATTTAATCGATTAGAACTAAACAAATTATGAAACAATATGCAAAAGGATCTTGAATCTCAATTAAAGATCAGTAAAACAACTATCCTAACAAGATCACAAGAACGTATCTTAATCAGCTAAACTATAACAACCTTAAATCACCTCACCTACTTTGTTGTGATTATATTATCTACTTGATAATAGTTTTATTGCAAAACAACAGTAACAATGAAACACAACTTTTCTTTGAGAGAGAGAGAGAGAGGAAAGCATATTTTTTAGAAGGAGAGAGAGAGAATAGGGTTATGACTAATCTGAGTCATAACCTAAATTTTATAGCCCGGACTTAGGGATTCACCAACATGTTAAAAGATCCCCTTGAACTCTTCCCAGCTTCCCATTTAGCTCCAAGACCTTTTGATAAGCTTACATTGAGAACACAATAACGTCAAAGTTAGTCCCTCAACTTATATAACCAGAATAATATAACAAATTTAACACCCTCCCTTAATCTTATTATGGAACAGATTAATAAGACTCATCTTAGAACATAACAAGTTATGATTTTTTATATCCAACCTTTTTATTTGAATATCTGCAATTTGATTTATAGTGTTTATCTTTACAGTTTCTATTACCCTAACAATAATCTTTGGCCTTAGAAAATGTAAGTCTTTTTCCAAATGCTTAGTTCTTTCATGAAATATGGGATTGACATCAATTTTAATTGCTGAATTACTGTCACAAAACACTTTAATAGGTAAAATATTTTCACATTTTAAATCTTTTAAAATTTTAAATCTCAAATGACTTCAGAGGTCACAGAAGCAAAAGTTATGTACTTTGAGGTGTTTTTGAAATTTAAGGATTGGAAGATTCTATCGAGAACTAAACGGGAAGGAAGATCAAGCGTCTTCCTACTGATAATGGTTTGGAATTTTGTTCAAGATACTTTAATGACTATTAGAGACATGAAGGAATTGCAAGGCATTATACGGTTCATTATACTTCTCAACAAAATGAGGTAGCTGAATGAATGAACAAAACTCTATTAGAGAGAACTCGATGCTTACTGTTGAATATTGGATTAGATAGAAGTGTTGGGCTAATTTAGTGCCTAATTGTCCCTTATACAGGATTTGTATGTAAAATATCCTAAGTAGAAAAACAACTCGCTGAACGAAAATATGTTCAGCGAGTCATCCTCAAGAAGTTATTCAGAGTCTGAAGAAAAGACTCATCATAACCTGAGGTGGATCTCAGTGAGTGAAGAAAGGACAAGGATCAGGATGATGAGTTAGTAAGTGTTGACAATAGCTTACTAACTCCCTGAAGACTATCTCTAAAAGATTACCACCTGAAGATATTGGCGGGAACTTTCTAAAACCTAAAAGCAAAGGAAGATATAAAGTACAAGAGTGGTTACTTGTAATTTATTTAAAGCTAAAAGCTTTACCTTTCTCAAAAAGCAAAAGAAGAAAATGAAGACATAAAGTACATGTACCAGCTTGCCCTTTATTGAAGCTTCCAAGAGAACTTTACCTTTTTCTTCTTATAAGTAGATAGGTTGTAAAATAGATAGTTATGCATTTCCTAAACAAACAAAATAATACAACAATGTATTATTTGATAGGAACATCCTCTCCTAAACACACAAAGCCAAGAAAATTCTTGTGGTTCGTATTAGGAGAGTTTATTTGTCATTTAGTCTCGGTTGTTGTTCCACCAACAACCGGGTATAATTCTTTGATTTATATCAATAAAGAGTTAAATATTGAAAAGAACAAATTATGTTATTAGTATCTTATTGGTCTCGTGTTTAATATATTTATATGTTTTACATGATTTTAGGGACCAACATGTGGTATCAGAGCGGGTGGATTATTCTTATGATCCAGATCCCTTTTTGAAAGATTACTAATAGCATTTGAGTTATGTCAACAATAGTGTAAAGCTTCAAAAATTGTTACTGATGTTGCTATTTTTTAAGGAGAGATATACACTATTATTGACTAAAAGCCAAAACCTACGACAAACAAACCCCTATGTTCGAGAACTGAAGAAAAACACCAAAAACTGAAGACAAATACTTCAACTTTATCACCTCAACCACACAAAAATCTTATCTTTTCAAAAGATTAGATCATCCAAAACCCACAAACCCATATCTTGAATATCTATATTTATCATCCAATTACAACAACAGACAAAAAAACATTATCACAAAAACACAAAAAAAATCAAACCCAAATTGTGTTATTAGTATCTTATTAGTCTTGTGTTTAATATATTTATATGTTTTACACGATTTTAGGGACCAACAAGAAGTTTTTTAGTCGAAGCACTCAACATGGCTTGCTATCTAATCACTAAGACTCCTGCTACTGCTATTGATTGTAAAACTCCCATCAAAGTTTGGTGTGGGAAGCCTGCAGATTATTCAAAGCTTTGTGTTTTTTGATGCCCCGCATATTACCATGTTAGTAAAGGAAAGATGTATCAGAGAGGCGAGAAAGGCATTTTCATGGGATACAATGATGGGGTTAAAGGCTATCAAATTTGGTCACCATCGGAAAGAAGAGTCATTTTTAGTCGAGATGTAACATTTAACGAGGATTACTTGTTTCGCGTGAAACAAGATCCAATTGAATTAAAGCTTAAAGAGGGTGTTTCTGAAATGGTAGAGGATATTCCTAAACACGTGGAGCACATTGTTCTAGGAGATACAAACCATGATGTTACTTCACCAAATGATCATACAATTTGCCACATTTGGTACATTCGCAAAATCTCTCTATGGTTTGAAACAGTCATCGAGACAGTGGTACAAGAGATTTGACAGCTTTATGGTAAAGCATGGTTTTGGTAGAAGTGCGTATGATTGTTGTGTCATCATAAAAAGGCACCTTCAGGATCACTTATCTACTTACTCTTGTACGTTGATGATATGCTCGTAGTGGCTAAAGATATGGAGGAGGTTAGTAAGTTAAAGATTCTTCTCAACATAGAATTTGATATGAAAGATTTGAGAGTAGCTCAAATGATTTTGGGTATGGAAATATTATGAGATCGAAAATATGGTAAGATTTTCTTATCACATAATAGTTATATCGAGAAGATTATTTCTTGTTTTGGCATGAGTTTGGAAAAATCTGTAAATACTCTTTCCTTGGCAAATTTTCGTTTATCTACTCTTTGTGCTCTTCAAAGTAAATCAGAGATAGAGTATATGTCCTGAATACCCTATGCTAGTGTTGTTGAAAGTTTAATGAATGGTATGGTTTCCACGAGGCCGGATATAGCTCACGCGATGAATGTTGTGTCACGATATATGACTCATCCTAGAAAAGAGCATTGGAATGCGGTGTAACACCCCCAAATAGGGTCGCAACGGAATAAGGCTCCGGGAGCGTTACATTATAGATCAATAGCACAAGATATGAGAATGACCTCAATAAGAGTCGTTTAAAAATGATACACTGGATTTAATAAACTTGTTTGTAACAAAACCCCGAAGCTTAACTTCTTCATCCTTGCAAATGTAAACATTTTAATACATAACAAATACTCCAAAAGGTAATGCACTTAAATCTTTATGCTAATGTGACTCCAAAATGATGACCACCAATGTAAGATTGTTTCTTGCCTTATTGACCTGAGAAAAACATGCTTTAAAATGTCAACATAAAGTTGGTGAATTCACAGGTTTAAGTAATGTATAAAGTAGGACCGCAAGATTTCAAAGTGCATGACTATTGTAACACATACAATATCACAAAAATGTAATTACGATTCCCTAAGCTCATGACACTGAAGCTACGAGATGTATGAGTTGCAAATTAATTCCAACAATTTTCCCGTGTAGATGTTCAACCCGCAACATCCCAAATCCGACGTGGTATACGTCCGTTGGTTCAATCTGTCAAACCTAGTGAGCGTTACTCACCCGAAAGGGGATGTCAATCCCAAATAGATCTATTTATAACACTCGCTCTTACACCAAGTAATTGACAGTTCATGATTCATGGGCATAGTGGGTTATAGCTACTTAGGCAAACTCGTAATTTGTTTAAAAGTGTACTTGCGTCCAAATGTAAAACAATGCATGTTTCTCACCCCAATAGTTGTAAATCATTGTAATCGTATAAAATGGGCTATGAACTCACCTTCGTGAATGTATTTGATATATAAATCAAATATGAAAATCGTCACGTATAGTCCGAATGCAACCTAATTAAATACAGGTCACATGAGTACAATTGATGACATAAAATAACGTCTATTTTATAGCATCATTTATCCTATGTAATTAACCCATTTTGTATAATTATTTCAAATAATTGTTACTTAATCATTTATATTTGTGAATTGCAGTAATTATAGAGTACTTGGTGAATATTAACTAAAAGCCACGCATTCTGGAGCTTAAACAAAGATATTTTGAAGATTACTGTTCTGACAACCAATACGCCGTATCCATCAAGGAAGATACGGCATATCTGTGCCTGCACTCACCAAAGACCATAAAGGAAACAAGATCCAATACGCCATATCCAGAAGAAGGCAATACGCCGTATTCAAGCTATATGGAAATAAAATATTCTGGAAGATATCAAACGTGGTCCCTACTCCAAGAAACCCCCCAATACGTCGTATCCAAGACTTTGGATACGCCGTATCGACCATATTCCAGACCCTATAAATAGAAAACTCAAAAACAAGTTTTAAGTGTGCTAAATCATATTCTCGATACCTAAACCATAAAAGTCAATTTTCAGAGGAGAAAAAGAGCAGAAGAGGTCGAGCAACGCGATTAATTCCATAGGAGACAACGTGTAATTTCTTATACTCTTGTAATCATTTAGTTTTTGGTATCATTCGTTAACTCGGTTAGTTTACCTTGGCTAAATCATTACTTTTGTATTAATTATGACGTTTGAAGGCTAATACCTTCGGGTATTAGCCATTATTATGAAGATCTTAATGTTTGGTTTGTTTATCTCGATTTCTTAATTTATCGTTGATTGCTTGTTTATGTTTATCAATTTATACTTGTTTACGTGCTTAAGTATGCGACCTATCATTCAACTGGGTCTAGTCCTACATATTTAATGCGCTGCAACTTCGGTGTTGTTTGGGCGTAGGCTAAGAGTCCGGGATAGCTCTCCATATTGCAATTTATATATCTAGAATCATAGGATCACAAATATTGACGTATCCTTGCCTTTAGTTTAGTGAGCTTAGTTGAGCTATAAGGTGACTTTGGTATCAATGAGTACGTTCTTATTCTATTGGTAAGGACTCGGACAGTGGACTACTAGTATATAAAGAGCCGTTAAGCAGTAAGTAGGTAAAGTCTCTATGAGCTAGGGTTTAACAAGATCACCATTGCTTTAATCCCTAAGATAGATTATAATCAACAAATAAGGATGCTTTGTGCGGATGCGTTTAATTGTGATAGAATTCTACGTGTCTAGGTCTTAGGAAAAAGTAACGCCTAAGTCTTAAGAATGATATGTCGCTTCGAAATAAGTAATCATTGCACTAATAAACAAACCAACGTTCTAGTTGGATTAATTAATGTTAATTCAGTTTTCTTATATTTAGCTAGACTGCTTTTTTATATTCTATTAATTTTCTTGTGTGTGTTTTAGTGTCTTGAATTGGTTTTAGTCACCACAAAACCTGTGCCAGTATCTTAGACTGAAAACCCCCTTATCCATTAGATTTAGGATTAACATAGGTTTAACATAGGTTTAGCATAGATTAGACTAACTTAGATTAGAAAAACCAAAGTATTAATAAATTGAAACTGTTCCTCGCTCTTAGTGATTGACACCCTACTTACCATGAAACTCCTACTGACAGGGTACACTGCCCATTAAAGTGTTGTTTTTGGTTAAGTCGGCAAAATATAAATTTAAAACTTGAATCATAATTTACAACCACACAACGACAAATCAAGTTTTTGGTGCCGCGGCCGGGGAGTGAGAATTAATCTTGATTTTTATTTGATATTTTGTTTTTTAGATTAGATTAGATCTAACCCTTAGGATTAGTGTAATTTAGATTAGTGTATAATTCTATTTTCATAATACACTGTTCTGGTCGATAAACCGATACGGCGTATCCACTTCCATTAGATATGGCGTATCCAACTTTCTATCCAATACATCGTATTCGTTCAAAAAGATTAATACGGCATATTTAGTTCCATTAAATATGGCGTATTGACTATCTGATACAGTAACAGATTTGGTTTTTCGCATTTAATTTCCGTATATCTGTGTTTTCTTTCTCCTGAGCTCATCCTACTGATCGTTTATCCCTTGTTTCAGGTAGTGCATGACAAGAAGTTTGACTAAGGAACTATTTACATCTTTCAAGGATCTGGAACGAGAATTTTGAGATCGCCTGATTTCGATCTATTTTCTGACCAAGAAGAATACTCGGAGGAAGAGGTTGCGGAAACAATGGCGGAAACTATGGAACAATACATGAGCAAAACTCAAGCTGATTATGGATCGGGAATTGCTAGGCCTAAGATCGAGGACAATGATAGTTTTGAATTGAATGGCTAATTTCTCAAGGAACTACGTGATAACTCCTTTAGCGGTTCGAATCATGAAGATGCGAATGAACATATTGAGAAAGTTCTTGAGATTGTGGATTTATTCCACATCCCTAATATAACTATAGACCAAGTGATGCTTAGATCCTTCCCTATGTCCTTAACTGGAGTCGCAAGTCAGTGGCTAAGAAACAAACCGTCTGGTTTGATTACAACTTGGGAAGATCTGAAGACAAAGTTTCTAAGAAAATATTGCCCACTTGCTCGTACCGCAAAGAAAAAGTAGGAGATCAATAACTTTTAGCAAGAACCGAATGAGAACCTCTATCAAGCTTGGGAGTGATTTAAATAACTCTTGATGAAGTGTCCTCAACACTATTTAACAGAAATGTAGGAGGTAGTCTTGTTCTATAATGGATTGGATGTTCCAACTAGACAAATTCTTGATTCAAGAGGAGCCATACCATCAAAAACCGCTGCTGGTGCGAAGGTAGCCATCCAAGAAATGGCTGAATACTCTCAAAAATGGTACAATGGAACATCAAGGACCAGAAGTACTAAAACTTCTGACGGATTAGCAGCAATACAAGCACAACTCAACAATCTTGGAAGAGAAATCAAGGAAGTAAATGAAAAAGTTTATGCTGCTCAAGTAGGATGTGAACAATGTAAAGGTCCCCATTACACTAAAGATTTCCCACTCAAGGAAGAAGGAAAAACCATCGAAGAAGCTTACTACACATAATTTGGTGCACCTTTTCAAGGAGGGGGATATAGAGCAACTGCTTCGAGATTCTATCAAAGGAACAACGCGAATCCGTCATACCAAGAACAAAGGCAATCTATGGAAGATACCCTGAGCAAGTTTATAAGTGAATAGGAAAAAATACATGAGGAGAACTCCAATTTGATCAAAGAGATTCGAGCTTTAACGGATGCTGCCATAAGGAACCAAGGAGCATCAATTAAAACTTTGGAGATTCAAATCGGGCAAATGAGCAAGGTCCTACAGGAAAGAGGATTTGGAAGTTTACCGAGCTCAACTGAAACTAACCCGAGAGACCATTTCAAGTCAATCTCAACTATTGTCAAAGCTGATTCATACCCGATACATCGTATGTGATCCTCCCAATATGATTCCGTTTCTAAGTCATTTGAATGGTTACTACTGTAAATAAAAGAAGGGATCATATGGACCACAATTCTCGGAAGCTTACTCTGAAGCTTCACATATCAATAATTCCATACCCAGAAAGGAGAAAGACCTAGAGAGTTTCACTTTACCTTGCTTTATTAATAATATTTGCTTTAATATTGCTCTTACTGACTTAGGAGCTAGCGTTAGTGTTATGCCTCTCTCGACCTACCTTAACTTAAGATTAAGCGAATTAGCTCACACTAAGTTAACAGTTGAATTAGCAGATAGGACTGTGAAATATCCAAAAGGAATTGCTGAAAACGTACTAGTAGGTATTGGTAAATTTGTTTTCCCTATAGATTTTATAATTCTTGATATGCCCGAGGATATCAAAGTACCCTTGATCCTCAGAAGATTATTTTTGCCTACCACCCGTGCTAAGATTGATGTTTTCAAAAGAAAGATTACTTTGAGAGTTGGGGAAGAGAAAATAATTTTCAAAAGCGTTAAACCTTCTAGTAGTTTAATTAAGAGGGTCTACAAGTTAGGTTTGAGAGAAAGAATGGAACTTGATTTAGAAGCTAGGCTAATAGGAGAGACTTTAGTGTTAAATAGATCATTAGACCCTTTCTTTGGGGATTACATTCAACTAAACAATCTTAATGTACCATTAGAGCTTAGGAGAGATCAAGTTGATGATTTAATGCCCACCATTGAGGAAGGTGAGGTAGTTGAGGAATTTAGAGCTAGGAATGATGTTAGAATGGTTAGCAAAGTTTTTGGATATCCTAGTGATTGCGACCACGATAAGAAGATCCGTATGGATTGTGCCTACAACTTGAAGTTCTCTTGCATGATAGGTTTTGAATTTTTATATGCTAATTTTTCCCTATCTTGTACGTAAATGCAATGTCCAAAAAGTTTTATAACTCTATAAGGAAGGACAAATTGGAATACAAGGGAAAGAATGGGCGATGTTGTTTTTGGTGAACCATATTTGAGAGAATTTGGGATTAATGAAAACTGGTTCGAAGGAATGATTACCATTTACAATGGTAATGAAGAAGTTACATACCAAATGGTGCGATCACATCCAAGATTTAAACACCACACTAATAAACAATGCAATAAGATCCTACCATTACTAAAGGTATGTGAAGAGGATAAGATGAATGGAATCAGAGTTTCTACAAGGGGGTCTTGAACTTAGGACCTAAATATGTCCAAGATGCGAAGATGGAAGAATGGCTCACACACGGGCACATAAGTGTGCATGAGATGGAGTAATAAAGGAAGGAAAAAGTCTAACTTAAAGACTAGTTGATCAAGAGAGAATTGTTAAAGAGAGTACGATTCGACATCTTCTCACAGAGTATTGTATATGCAATCACGGGCTATGAAGCTAAGTAAGCAGTTCCAGTTGGCATAAGATGTACACATATGTAGGATGATTCCTCAGTTAGTCATCATCCTGGAGGGAGAAATGTGTACATCCAGTACTTAGTTGATTTTTTATGTTACCATTTTGATGTTACAGTTTCGACTACGCAGAGGGATAAATTGCTTTCACTCGGGACTTAGTTGACTTTGGTGAAACAATTTAAATAGGTACATCCGAGACTTAATTGACTTTGATGTTACCATTTAGACTACATAGAGGAATAAATTGCGTACACTCGGGACTTAATTGACTTTGGTGTAGCAATTCATGTCTGCACTTTCCTTGAGGGAGAAAAGTGCATTTCCGGGTCTTAATTGATTTTGGTGCTACGGTTTCGACATCAAAAAGGAGATAACATGTGTACTTTAGGATGAATTCAAACAAAACTAGAATGCTTCCTAAGTGAGACGATATTGATGATATCATCCCTCCCTCAAAAACGGTGTATTAATTCTTATCAATCTTTGGGATGTCTGTTTGGGAGGGAGCTGAAGATTTTAGCAGTATGTTCGTCTACGAGCTGAAGAAATAAAGCTGAAGTATTCAAGTAGATCGTCAAAGATATTCTTAAGGAATAATGGACTTCATTCTTATCATTTTTCTTTATTTTGCTTGTAGGGGACATTGTAACCAATTCACGTGTAACGCCATTTTAGAGGGAGATTGTTAGCCTCACTTTTAGTGAAGCTAGCGTCTTACATGTGAATTGGACTAGTCTTGGACACTGCGTGTCACGCAGGGGTCATTTATGTAAACTAGGAATAGTTTGCTTTTTCTTTTAGTACCAATACCCCCCCCCCCTCCCCCCCAAAGGTGTTTTCGATCCTTGTCAATTGGTATCAAGATCTAACCGGGGGTGTTTTGTATTTGTGTTTGTTGTCGTCATGATCTCAGTTTTTTATGGCTTGTTTTTGCTTATTTTTGTGGGTGTTTTGTCCTCAAAAAGCCACAGCTAATTTTTATTTTTATTTTGTGTGTGTGTGTGTGTTGTCTCGTGGTTATGGGTCATTATAGCTTATTTACTGCTTATTTTCGTGTTTTTTTAAGAAAAGTCATGACATAAGTCTTTTGGCAACAAAAGTTCATA
>BQNB010089176.1:0-27471 GCA_026074375.1 Tanacetum coccineum
GAACAAAAATATAACTAAAAAGCGACTATAAAACTACCTACCTAAACCAATGTCTACAACCGTTAACCATCCCCAATCACTTAACGACGATGTTAAATCCGAACGAAACTCCGACCTCATTCCACCTATAACCACATTGATCCAGTCAACTACTAATGTTTTCATTAAGGCGTTTTATCAAACACTTTGTGTTCATGCTGAAAATGAAAAAAAACTAAACTATCAATTATATGATAAATGAGCACATCAATCCCGTTACATCTAGCCTAATATACCAATTCATCCATTGAATTGACAACTACAGTAATTCAATAAAACATCAATTTTAAAATTAGGTTAAACTCTATTTTACAATAACAAAAATGATTGATAATGATAAAAAGGGAATCACAGATTAACCAAATGGATGTATCGAAATAGGCGGCGATGACGGTGACGGAGAGAAGATGGCGATGGTGACGGTGTGATGACGGTCCGACGCCGTTAACATTCGGTAAAATATCGCCAGAAATCGCTATTTGGAATGAAAATGAGAAGTTGGGGAAAAATAATGGATGAAATCGCTATTCGGTTGTTTTCGGTCGGTTTCTGTTTCGGTTTGATTTTTCGGATGCTCACCCGGTGAAACTAACCCTTTAAAGTGGTGTTTTTTTATAAGTTACTTTTTTTTACATGCTTGGTAAAGTTTTTTTTTGTATTTATACATTGATGAAAAATGTGTTTGAAAGTTTGTCTCAAACACGGATTTAAATGCGATCTTTATTTTTTTTCACAAATGGTGTTTTCCTTCAACTAAACGCACCCTAAATATTTGCAATTTTGCATATTTCTTTATAATACAATTTTTTTTATCTTTAACATGTGATAGTGATTACATTTTTTGGAAAAATACACAAATATGCAAGTTTTAATAAGTATACATTTGTTTTATGGTGGGGGTGGGGGTTGATGGGGTGGTTGATTGTGATTTGAGGGTTTTTGGGTAGTTTTGCGGAGGGATGGGTGAGGTGTTATGTGGTGGGTAATGTTGTGAGACGGATAATCGCGTGTAGATTTTGGTCAGTGCAGGGTAGGGGGGTGAAGTATGTTGGTCCTCTGTTTTGGGGTGAGGACCTGGTAGGTTGTACGGGGGTACTTATTTTTTGGGTAATGTTATGTTGTGGCGGTAGTGGGGCGGGGTAGAGTGTAAATATGTATTATGGCGGCTAGCTTGGGGGGTATTTGTCAATGTGGTCGGGGTGGTCACCCGCCGTTGTTTGTTGAATAATTTCTTAGTTTTGATTTGGGTATGGGTTATTTACATGTCGTATTGATTTAAATTGTGTCACTCATTGTTTCATTACGGTTGCTAATATTTTGTTGCCTTAATTTGTCGTGATTTTGTTATTTTACCGCAGTCAGCTAAGTTCAATTTGTTCATGTGTCCTGCTTTTCTGATATGGTTATTGTGGGTAATGGTTGGTGTATCCTGGGTAATCAACACATTATGACATGAAAGTAGTTGTCTGAGTCAGAACAACTATTATGCAGGGTATATAAAATATGGATGTTGTATTTAATATCCATGGTTGGGTTTTTGGGACATTGTTATTGGTACTTTATTTCGGTGGTGGCCTATCTATTTAATCAAATGGAGAAGTTAGTCATTCAATAACTTTGCCAAGATGTTGGTATACGTGCCTTGTTAGGTGTGTGCCAGCTGATAACTTTTTTGTGTAGTCACATTTATTTTAAAATGATTCGAATACAACTGGACAGGTATTAACTTTAATCTAATGAGTCTTCTATTTCCGGCTATCTGAATAACAGTTACATAATGACTTCTTTAGGTATTAATACCAGTGTTTGGCGGATAATGGTAAGTTTTGTTGAAATCTTTTTCAGAGCTACTCCATTTACAATGTACTTTTTCCTCTCGGCACATACGTTGGATTGGTGCGTTACAGGTAGTTGCGGTAAAGTATCACGTGGTTGATGAGCGATGCAATGTTGGTGTGGCGACTTTAGATACCTCCATTTAATCAGAACTACCCCTAGCAAAAAAATAATGCTTGTTTTACTAATTGCATCTCAATACATGTCTTGTGGGCTTTGTGTAAATCTTTAACTTGTGTCTCGGGGGTTACGATTACTACTTTGGGGGGACTTTGGTTAATCGTTCAAGACGGTTTAGGTATGGAGGTGGTTGGGGGATGGTACTGGGTGGTTAATTGGTGTCAATGACGGAGATTGTTGAATTGTCCCATTAAGGGTCAAGGGTTGCTATCTAATTAATTAGAGGCGTATGGTGCAGTAAATTGGTTTTGCTTGCCTAAAGGTCAATCTGGTTGGGTCAATGTTATCGCTCTTTTTTTGATATGCTTTATTTTTTATATTGTTTTTTGTTGGAACATATGATCTGGAGGCGCTGTTAGTGATATGCTAATTTATATCATGTTTGGTGAAAATAATTTGCTAACTTTGTTTCATACATTTATAGGTGTTTTATGGGATATTGGATTATCTTTGATTAGGGTTGGTCATCTGAGTGGCGATGTGGGGATTGTTATATATGTTGTATTGAATTTCGTAGAAGTGCCGGCAAGTGTCGTGTACTGATTATAGTTTGTGTGCCTATCAGGAGTATGCAAGCAAATTTTTTTTTGTGGTCTGGTTTGTAATGGTCAGCTTATGAGGAGTTAAATGATGGTGAATTATGTTAGTGTGGAGTGAGGGGAGTGTGTGGGGGGTGTTGCGGACGTGGAGGTGTATAATTGCTTATCTTTTGATTCTGGGTGTATGTCACTGACTATGTTCGTTTTTCTGCGGTGGTCGTAGTGACTAGCTTATAAAGTTTTGTGAGTGGGGATGTTGGTTCTATTTGGTTTGGTGCTGGGCTGATGGAAGACGTAGCTGTCTCTTTTGGTTGGTATTTTCTTTTTTTTTAGGTTTTCGTTTACTGGAGGACTTTGTGTTCTAAGTCATGTGTGAGGGGGTTCAATTATTGGTTGAGTGAATAATAATGATCACAATGTAAGTACCTCATACAGATTAAATATATATATCTATTCTAAATGGACGTACAACACACATTGTCTTCTCTCGCTAACGTGTAACTTATTTCATTCATATGTATACTTAAACAAGCAAAGATATGAACAGAGTATTCGTATTCAGTTACCACCATCGGAAGACATAAGACAAAGGGTGAGAGGGATTCGCATAGATACTTACTTGATCCTAACACTTGCTATACATCTTCGCTACTCAAAGGAATCAAAAAGCAAATGCAGCGTATTGCATTGTGCGACCACACTTGGATAGTGAAATGGTAGCATACTGTCCACTATTATCCATTCACTTTAGTAAGACCGTTATATGAGGGTTTAAATTCAATTTGGGACCTCTTCTAAATTCTTCTTTCCACACAATAACAGGCCATTTACTAACAGATTACTCCTATTGGGTACCCACAAACCCCATTTACATATCGTAATAGAACAGTTGAGTGACCCTCATATATCAGGTGGTAAATTTCTATACGTTAAGGATTATTATCTTTCCTCATCCACACGCCTCAAACCCGCCATACCCCACCCTTTCTAGCTTTACTATCCCACCACACCCTCCCCCGCCACCTTCCCACCCCCACCCCCCCCCCCCCCCCCCACATAAGGCGACTAATTCAGTTCCTAACCATTGTCATAGGAATGAGTCTTGTAGTAAGTTCATCTCTTGAAGGGGGTTTTTCTCTCGTGGAATAGCTGGTGCGAACACTATGGGCTTATGCTTTAACGTATATTTTAATAAGTATCATCTCCTATCTCCCTATTAATTGTAATACCTATAATGCGACTTTTACTGTTTACCAACAGTTTAACCTGAATCGGATTTTATAAGGATGAACTGGTAGCCTTATAAACATAGTACCTTTATGGGTAAAAGTAATGACACCAAACTTAAACTTGGGGTTTAGAATTATGTCTAACCTCTATAAAATTAACATTGATCAGGGGTCATTAGTTTTCAGGACAAACCGCCGGTGGTTTTTGTTAGGAGGGTGTCAAGTACCATAGGAATGAAGTTTAAGGTTGTATACATGTAATTTAAAGATAAGGAATTGTTCGTATTCCGTTGTGTTTTTTGCTGAGGGAGTCCAGAGAACTTAAACCATACATATATGCTCCTGTGGGCCTAACCTCATTCTATACTTATAATACAAATTGTGTGGGTGGATTTGAGTGTATCATGCTGATGTTGGGGTTTGGGTGAATTTGATCTTACACCGTGTTCCTGTGACAAAATTGGCATTTCATCTGAGGCGGGTCTGTACGGTATGCGTTAAGACAGAGTTCGGAGGTAGTGTGCTCCTCTGCTGAATACAGATAGTGAATTGGGCTGCCTCGGGGTTGATTGTTTTTACTGGATGTTCTAGTAAGATTATTGGTTACATGGTTGGTGACATGGTTATATCTAGGGGTAAATAGCTCAGTGAGATATTTTATATTCGTGTCTGTAATCGGCATATCTGTACATCAAATAGTGTTGCAATGGTTTCAAAAATTATGACTGTCTTGATTACGTAGACGAAATTGGTCGGTCGCTAATGGTACATATGCCTTCATATGGGCTTCTTGTTAGTGAGCAGTTGTTATATGGTCACAAATTCCGTTAGTGATGGAAAGTAATTGAGGGGTGACCGAGTATTTTTCTAATATCTAACAACAATAGTGTATGCTAGCAATTCTGGAAAGGATAGGAAAGTGTTGTGGAATAATTTAGAGATTCAAAAAAAACTAATAGTGTCTCATGGGCAATCCCTGGAGACTTTAATGTCACAATGGCTGTAAGTGAACACTTAAATGGTAGTTCCAGCTCATCAAATCAGATGATAAACTTTTAATGGTGTGTGGTAAAGATAGAAGTAGAAGACATTAATAGTGTTGAATTCTTCTTTACATGGACTAAAAGTCTAAAAAACCCAAAATGTAAGACTTTGAAAAAGTTAGATAGGATTATGGTGAATGATAATTTTTTTTGAGTCAATATAATGAGGCTAATGGTAAGTTTTTACCATTCCTAATTTATGATCACTCACTTTCTATTCTTACACTTCCAAAACGGAATGTTAGAACCAAAAAAGCCTTTAGGTTTTCAATTTTCCTTACCCACAGAAAAGAGTTTCCTCAAGTAGTTGCAAATGAGTAGAGTAAAGAAATACAAGTATACAATATGTACAAACTTGTCAAGAATTTGAAGAGTTTAAAATATCCTTTGAATAGTTTAAGCTAGGAGAAGGGGATGTGTTTGAAAGAGTAGAAAAGTGTAGAGAAAGACTGGAAAAAAATTCAAAGTGATATGGAAACAGAGCTACAAAATGAAATTAAAAAAAGAATGTTGTGAGGTGCTTAATGAATACAATGAAGCAATGAAGGAGGAGGAAAAGTTTCTATATCAAAAAACAAGAGTGGAATGGCTAAAAGAAGGGAAAAACACTGCTTTTTTTCATAAAGTTCTTAAAGGGAGAAAGCATAAAGGAAGGATTATGTCTATATGTGATGAGAAATGTAAGAGGTTTGAGAATGATGGTGTAGTAGAGTAGTTTTTGAAGCATTTTTAGAATTTTTTGGGAAAACAAGATATAGTACATCCTCTTACACAATATGGGTTGTTTAATGACATGTTGTCGCTAGTAATATGATAAATGAGGTGAGTGATGAAGAGATTAAAGATGCCTTATTTGATATAGAGGATGACAAAGCTTCTGGCCCAGATGGTTTCACCTCAAAGTTTTTTAAAGCTGCTTAGAATATTGTTGGCAAGGATGTGTGTAGAGCAGTTAGAGAATTCTTTGTGAAAGGCAAACTTCTTGGAGAGGTAAATGCCACCCTTATCTATCTAGTTCCTAAAATAAGTACTCCTAATAGTGTTTCAAACTTTAAACCAATTGCATGTTGTAATGTCACTTACAAATGCATTAGTAAGGTCTTAACTAATAGGATTAAGAAAGTACTTGGTAAACTAGTTAGTGAGAATCAAATTGCCTTCATAGCAGGAAGACAAGTAACTGACAACATTCTACTATCACAAGAACTTTTAAGAGGATATAGTAGAAAGAATTCTGGGAAGAAATGTGCTCTCAAAATTGATTTACAAAATAGTATGATACCATAAACTAGGAGTTTCTTAAGACAGTGTTATAGCAGATTGGATTTCACAAAGTTATGGTGAATTGGATAATGGTCACAATAAATGTTAATGGTGAAAGAATTGAATACTTAAGTGAAGGCAGAAGACTGAGACAAGGTGACCCTGTATCACCTTATTTGTTCACACTTGTTATGGAGGTTTTGAACTTGCTGCTAAAAAAGAACATTAAAGAATCTGGTAGCTTCAAATATCAGTTTGGATGTAAAAGGTTGAAGATTACACATATATGCTTTGTAGATGATCTAATGGTGTTTTGCTATAGGGACATAAACTTGTAAAAGTGTTTAAGAAAACTTTAGAGGAGTTTAGTAGTGTATCTAGTTTAAAGCCTAATATGCAAAAGAGTATAGTTTTCTTTGGTTGATTATCACTTATTGAGCAAAGGAATATTCTGCAAATTCTACCATTTTATATAGGAAAACTATCAGTTAAGTATCTTGGAGTATTATTGGTTACTAAACAAATAAGTATTACTGATTGTAAGCCACTGGTGGAAAATGTAAGAAAGAAAGTAATGGATTGGAAAAACAAGGCACTAACTTATGCAAGGAGGTTGAAATTGACTGCTTCAATACTTGCCTCAATGCAAATCTACTTGGCATCAAATTCTTGTTACCAAAGGCTGTGATGCATGAAATAAATAAACTATTGAAGGGGTTTTTGTGGAATCAAGGTGAATTATGTAATGGCAGAGCAAAAGTGCTTGGGAAGTTATTTGCAAACCAAAAGATCAAGGTGGCTTGAGATTGAAAAATTTACAGAAATGGAATGAGGTACTTTTGATGAAGCAGTTATGGAATGTTGTTGTTAAAAGGACACTCCATGGGTGAAATGGATTAGTGTGGAAAATTGAAAGGAAGGATTTTGTGGGATATCCAAAGTGATAGCAATTGTAGTAGTGTTTGGAAAAATTTATTATGATTGAGGAATAAAATGAAGGAACATCTTTGGTATGAAATTGGAGATGACAAAAGTATCTCAGTATGGTACGATAAATTGCATTTAGTGAACCATTGAGTCAAGTTCTTTCCAAGAGAGATGTGTATGACGCAAGGATGGCTGATGACTGTACAATGGCTGAGGCAATGGAACGGGTTGTTTGGAAATGGCCAAGTGAGTGGTTTAGCAGATACAATGTCCTAAATAATATAATTGTAGATGATCTCTATAATGAAAGAAAAGATAAAGTATGGTGGGTTACTAATGCAAGCAAGAAAATCCTTTTTTTAAATGCATGGAAGGATATATGTGAGGATGAGCAGAAGGTTGAATGGAGATCAACGGTTTGGTTCTCTCATTGTATACCTAAACATGCATTTGTGCTTTGGATGGCTATTTAAGAAGGACCGTTGTAACATTCCATATTTTCAGGTCTTTTACGACGTCATCTATTTTACTAATTATTATTTTTCTTTCTCGTACGCGTTTACTTTTATTTTTAATAGTTAAGTTAAATCGCGTAAGTTAAAAATTATCGTTTAGCGTAAACGGACACCAAACAAATAAATGTTTACATAAGCGCAAGTGGTTAAGGTAATTGATTTTTGGGTATATATTATTAACTTTTGTTTATTTATTTTATTGGTTACGGTAGATTGATTTACGTTTCGCGATAAATTGCGTTTCGGCACTCCGGAACCACTCCCAAATTTTTAAGCTTCAACAAATACCACTTTTATACCCACATACTATAAAATTAGAACCTCAAATATATCATACAATCTCGTGCAGAAACCGAATTTTTGGTCAATATTCAAAGGAAGTAATCATAGTGGTCAGATTAGTATTTTATCATTTTCTTACAACATAAAAACCACACATCCTTGTTACTGTGACCAAGCGTATTTCCTAGACCTCCTCTCATGTTCTATGGGACTACTATTTTCCACCTTTTGACTAGTTAAGCACTTATATGAATACTTATATGCAATGCAAATTAACACATATATAGCAAAACAGAGTTGCAAGGATGTTCGCATAAGACAATTCATGAACGACAGCCTCACTCTTTTTCAACGGGACTGAAGGCGTAGTTCGGACTGAAACGTTGGTTCAAAAAGATTGAGCAAGTGTTTGAGATTTGTAAGTGTGTTGAAGATGACAAAGTGAAGTTTGCTTGATGTGCTACGTTCGAGGTGTGTCTGACTGGTGGAAAGGAAATGTTCAAACTTAGATTGCTAATGCTAATCAGATCACGGAGCAACGTAAAGCTATGATGACTACTGAATACTGCCAGCAACTAACAAATCCAAAGGATGGAGCAAGAGCTTGTGGACTTTGACTTTGAAGGCGATGACATCGAGGCATACATAAGACAATCGCTTCCACGAACTAGTTTTGATGTGTCCTGAGTTGTGTCCACTGAAACGATAAAAAGATTGAAAAGTACATTCGAGGATTTCACGAGGGAATCAAAGGAACTGTTTTACTTCTTCCAAAGCCTCGCTTTGCTATGAGCAATCAACATGGCTCGAGAACTGATTGAACTAGGGGTTCAGGCTAAGCATTAAGGATCCGGTGATAGCAATAAAGGAAGTGGGTAGACAGAAGGAACCAACTAATCACCGCTAGTTGCAACAACGTAAGACAGAAGTGTAAGGGTTTATGTGCTAGCCAGCTTAAGGATTAGAGGCGACGTGGAACTTACCATGGCTGCTATAGGTGAAAGCACATCATCAGCCCAGGTCTCGTGTCCTCCTAGGTGTGGCAAATGTCAAATGTTTGGTCACCAGGAAGGGGAGTGTCGAACTAGGATTCCTGTTGCGGGAGAGCTAATTCGCTACCAAAATGTGACATGTTTGGTTGTGGGAAATATGGTGTCTCACTTAAGGAGTGATTGCCCAGAGTGGTAAAGAACCGAAAACTAGGAAACCAAGTTAAAGTACTGAGGCACTGTGGGAATGGGGCTATGCCTTAGTATGGTGGAGTAATACCAAATCAAAACCTTTAACACAGGTGATCGAGATAGCACTGCTTAGACTGTATCCCTTTAGGAATTCTCGCTTATAATTTCTTTTGAACTTTCGTCTAAATTTCTTTTGTACTTTTGCTTTAAATTTTGTTGTACGATTGATTTGAATTATCTTTCAGAAATAGTAATGTATTGTGAAAAATTCGTCATTTTACTATATTAATAATAAAAGGTCACTATTTTGACGCTCTAGTTAAAGCAATTTAATAAGGGAATGCAACGAGTTACTAAGCACGGTAACTAAATATTCAAAAGACATAAATGAAAATAACAAATAAATTTGTTGCCACAACATCCGTTTATTATCTTAGAAATAAGATTACAAAAGGCTATAACGGAGAGAACTACATGTTTATTTCAACCCTTCCCCTATCCATAATATCTAGTCCTTTCAAGCATAGATCATACACCAATAGCAGAAGGATAATGATTCGGCACAGAGAATTGCTTAGAATAAAGGCAAATACTGAAATTCTTCTTCGTATGGGAAGTAGGCAAGATAAATGCCGAGTGCTATCGCGGTCGCCATCGCGGTCGCCATCGCCAAGAGCGTGATGATGTGCAACATTTTTGAGGATTGGATAAGAGAAAATGTAAGTGAAAGATTAAGTGTTGTATGGAGAAATGGAGGAGAAAATTTTATATAAAAAGGGGGAAAGTAACCGTTGGGGGTTACTGTTCGGTTACTGTTCACCGACCGTTGGGGCACTGTTCATATAAAAAAAATAAAATAATAATAATAATAATAATTATTATTATTATCTACACCTCTTCATCAACATTATTCCGGAAGAAATATCCGCATCTTTTTCCACGACCCCGTACTTCCTCAAAGTGCGCAACTTGAGCTTGATGGACATGGTTTTTAACGGAGAAGACTGTATACATTCTATATTTTTCAGGTCTTTTACGACGTCATAGTATTTTACTAATTTTTATTTTCTTTTTCTCGTACGGTTACTTGTATTTTTAATAGTTTAAGTTAAAATCGCGTAAGTTAAAAATTATTTTAATTAATTGTTTATGTAAGAACGGTATCACCAAACAAATAAATGTTTAATCAAGCTAAGTGTTATTAATTATTTTGGGTATAATTATTAGAACTTTAGTTCGATTTTATTTTTTTGAGTTACGTAAATTGATTACGTTTCACGATAAATTGCGTTTAGGCACTCCCGGAACCACCAAAACTTTTCTAAGCTTCAACAAATACCCACTTTTATACCCAATACATAAAATTAACTCAAATATATCATATATCTCTTGCCAGAACGCCGAATTTTGGTCTAAATATTCATTTAAAAGAAGTATCAAAGTGGTCAAGATTAGTCTTTATACATTTTCTACACCATTAAAACCCCCATACCTTGTTTCCTTTGACCAAGAGTCTTTCCTAAGACCCTCCTCATGTTCCTTGGACTCCTATTTCACCTTTTGACTAGTTAAGCACTTATATAATACTTATATGCATGCAAATAACACATATATAGCAAAACACTTAAGTAAAAATTACAAAAACCCTCCTTTGTTGCTCTACAACATGACACGGTACCCCCGGCTATCAACCCGCCCTCTATGCAATCCATACAAAATTGTCTACAACCTTTTACAATATAGTAGACACATCCATCTCCTTATGTATTCTAAGGTCGTGTTCCAGTCATTGGTAAGCATTTTCAAGGTATTAATCAAGAAAAGGTAGCTAGGGTTTTATTAGAAAACAAGGGTTTCTGGTTATAATGTCGGGTTTTAAGTCTAAAACAAGGGTTTAGCACTGTATGTATCATAAATCCTTCATCATGCTCATTAAGGTTATCTTGAGCCCTTTATTTTCATTTATATGATGTATTATACATATGTGATGTTTATGTTAATGAAATCACCTATTAGGATATGTTTAACTTGTTAACATGGATTTTTTCTTAGAATTAGTTTTTTTAGCTTATACACATATTGTATGGATTGGTTATATAAGGCTAAGAATGGAATAAAAAGACTTGTACACTTTGGTAAAGTGATAAAGTGTAAAATATAAAACAAGGTTAAATAGACTTAATAATGTCATCTCTCAAACTTCTGTCCAAACGTGTATAAAAACATACTTAATTTTATATTTTTATAAGATAATACATTCACGACGTTTCGAAAAGGTATAGAAATTGTCAAAAGATTTATGTAACGAAAAAGGTTACGTTAAAACGAGTTATTCCGTTAATTAAACGGAGTATTTATATAATAACTTTTATAAAACTTTTATCAAATCTAGCTCGTTTGTTAATTTTAACAATATAATAACTATTTTTAGGATTCCAAAATGATAAGATCGTATCATTTCGAAGTAATAACGAAAGAGTTATAAATTCGTGAGTTTACGAATCAATTAATTCTTTTATAAAACTATTTTTTATAAAAGTTACTTTTATGACAGAAAAGAAAAAATTACAATTTTTGTAAACTGCATAAATTATGAGATACTTTCAATAGATGTGAACGTCTCGAAAGAATCGTTAAAAACGGAGCGCGGTGGCGGGGATATAACGAATAATAATACGACATTTACGTGTTTGTACGACAAACAATACGTTATAAAGATAAAAGTCACGTCTGATGTGAACAGTATATGTTACTGTTTTGTCATCAGAGGGTCAATCTATCAAAATGTCAAATTATGATAAACTTCGTCTCTGATACGGAATAGATGGGCATTAAGAACGTCAAAAATCGGGCTTAAACGCAAAAGTTATTGTGTATTTAACTAAAAACAGAGAATTAATAAAAGTTTCTATATCTTATTAAACATAATTTTACCAAAACCTATTAGTGGTGATTGAATCTATATAGAATTATATGTGGTTATCAAAGTACTATATTACTAGGGTGTATAATAGAGGCCTCTGCGGTTGGCGTATCGCGTGTTTTGGATTAACGATTTAAAGTGTTCATAGCTCCTCCTCGTTCACTACATGACCTCTTAATTATTGATAGCAAGGAACGTTAGTATGATGAGCTATACGACTATAATAATCAAAGTGTTTTAGTACTTTAGACGACCTATATTGGAGTAGGTTGTCTTCGGATTCCTTCGTGGTCGCATTTTTCTACTACTGTGTTTTATTAATTTGGGGGAGATTAAATGCTTGATTTCTTTGGACACATGATGTGTTCAATACTGTATGATTTTCCTGATTTACAGTTATTGCTAAGTACACTTCTGCCACTTAACGTCCTCTTGATCATGAAGTTGAATTACCTGCTGGGTTCGCTTGTGTAGGGTTAGGATCGTATCAGGACTGACATATCCACCTACCTTACTGGGGGTAACAAGTTGACTCATGGTGCATTTAACATTCGGTAGAAAATCGTTGATGTGTAGGTAGCATCTGTATTGAGGAAAATTCGTAGGATGTTTTTGTAACATCTGTATCGTGTTGGGGGCACAAACCTCAAGTAACTGGTTTGATTTTTTAAAAGTTTTTAAGTTAAGGGTTCGGTGTCTATGAGCTTAGGCAATAAATACATGTTTTAGGACTATTGAATATGTTTTCATAGTCTCACTATTACTTCGTATTTGTGTTCACGCTCTTATTTTGATAAACCTATGAATTCACTCAAACAATTTTGTTGATCGTTTTGCATGTTTTATCTCAGGTCTGGTGCTAAGTTGGATGAGAGCGTGACGGAATCTATTATAGGGGATTCTGATTTTCTTAAATTAAATGAAACTGTTTGTCTTATAAAATCTTATGTCTTTTATCAAAAACTATGGGACTAACGTGAAAACTCTGATCTTTTGTAATGACATTGAATGAATTTATTTTTTAACGTACATTTAGGCGTTTTTCTAATCTTGTTTGTTGTACTTTGAAGTCTAGACCCATTGGTACATTTCGTTTGCGACCGATTTTGAGGTGTTATCAACGTTAGAACACAAGATCGAATTTGAAATGGGACCCCTGTATGAAGAATTAATAGGTCGCTTTATTGGACAAAATAATGATTTCCCATGAGAACATCTCTTCTTTATGGGTAAGTATTCTATTGAAGTATGGAAGACAATGCAAGAAATGCTCAATAAAAGGTTTTCATACAGTTAGAAAAACATCATTGTGGAATACTCTCAGTTAGGAGCATACAACAACATATGGAGAATAGTAAGAGACTGGTTTGTGGTGCTTCAGTTTTGCGTTGTTTGGAAGAGAGAAATAATAGAATATTTGAAGGGAAGAAAATAGATGTAAAAGAGTTGTGCAATGGAATAACTGAAACTGTGCAAATGAAGCTGATGTGTTTACAAGTGTAGGATTCTAAAGCTGTGAAAGAAGTGGAAAAAAGATGGAATATAAAGCTAAGCCGGCGAATAAAATGAAGACATGTCAGTGTAGTTAGAATGTTTTTTTTTTGTTTTGTATTTTGGTAGTATAATCATAGTGAATGCTATTAAAGGTGTAGTATAACTTTATTTGTTAAGTGGTCTTACAACACTTCATAGGGATTGTCTATGACAAGCGTTGAAGGCTTTGCACATCTGTGTGAGTATCTATAAATTTTCAACTTCACAAAAAATAAATAACTTAATACATGAGATTGTACATCTACTAATGACTTTTGTTAGTGCTCTTTGGTGAGATTACGTAAAGCTATTTTGAAAAGTATTTTTCTTTTACTATCCATGTTCAATAACGACTAATGTTATTTTTCTCTATATGTTTAACCAGTGCGTGTAAGGGTTTAAAAATTAAATAATATAAATACCAGAATGAATACACAGCCTCATGGATTACTGTGAGATAAAATAAATACACGATATTGTATTTATAACAACGACGTATTTAATTTCTCTTTAAAGTTTAAGTAAGGATATTCACAAAAGTATTTTTTAGGATTATTACCTACTATTAAACACGCATAATGTTTAAAATAAAAAATTTATGATTAAGTATAAACAACATAAACATCAACACATGTCACTTAAACAAAGTTAAATCACTCGTTCAAAAAAAATATAAATTACTAATTGATATTAATAAATAAATAAAATCTTATTTAACGATACCGTGTATGCACTTGTTAAAAACTAGTTCAATAGTGAAGAGTGAACACCGAAATCATACATATATATTAAAACCTGAGATTGTAATCCCAAGACTTGCCATTAATGCACCCGTTTAAATGCTTGCCCCGCCCCGACCCATTTCTGCGCCCCGACCCATTTCTGCATTTAATCCACCGCTTAAATGCTTGCCCCACCCCGACCCATTTCTGCATTTAATCCACAAAAACGTTTAATATCCGTTTTCAAACACGTGTGCCTTACGTGTTTTTTTCTCCTCTCTCTTTGATGTTAAAGAAAAACACGCACCCAACACATATTGTTTCTCTTCTCTTTGATGTTAACGGAAAAACACACACGAAGCACATACGATGATTCTCTGTCTAATTAATCCTCAAAGCTATACCACACATACTCGGATCTATTATTCATAACCCACATCTTTCTTCGATGCACGACCTCATCGATGCCACCGTTCAGGGTGAGAGGCTTTGTTGGGACGGTGGAGACTTGTTTGAGCTCATGTGGGTTTAACGTTTGCATGGTGGTTTCGTTTTGTTCTTGTGATGGTAGATGAGACTATATGTTGATTGGTTTGTGATGACTCTCATAATATGGGTTGCAAGTGTTGAATTTACTGTGGTTATGTGACAGATTTATTGTAGGGTTGTCAGGTTGTTCTTCATGAGATTATTTGCTTCTGGGGTTAGTAAGTTTCTTTACTTTTGAATTATTTGTGTTGAACCCATTCTTAGTTTTGTGTTTTTTTATGATAATGCAAAAAAAAATTTCCATTGGGATTTCTTTACGGTTACTACTGGTGATTGAGTAGATGTTTGCATACTCGAGTTATCTTTTAGGTGTGATAAATTTAGGGAAAACTTAGTTTACCTATTTTGTAAAATTCCTTAGCAGTAAAAAATTGTTTTTAGGCTCTTAGCCGTTGAATAGCTCTGCTGGTAGGAATGGATGACGGTTTGAGTGCCGAGATCTCTCGCCTCAGCAACCCTCCCCGATTGCGTACACAGGATGTTATTGGGTTTTGTGCATGATTTTATTTGAGGGTTATCACAATGTTCAGGTATGGTTCCTTGGCGGGGCGACCTATTATGATCGCAAGCATGGCAGACGTCGTCCTTTTTAATTGTTGTTACATGTCTAAGCCTCATATTGAAAAGGTTTTCAAAGTTTGAGAATTTTTTAGTTGTAATTTGTAGTATCAAACGGATTGACGCAATGTGGTAAGTGTTACAATCTGTTTGCTTATTTAATGCTGAAATGATAACGTTCCAAGAGGCAATGACTATAATATTTCAAAGTCTATAATCGGGTTTAGATTAAATTTTTGGATTACGTGCACCTTGGCGTTCAATCTTGCAAAGTTTGCCAGCCATGCGGCCGTATCCTCATATCCTAACATATCCATCTTACTTATCTGAGCCTTAAAAAAATCAAAAAGAATAAAATAATTACTTTTTGCATTCCTCATCACCGATAAATGTGTACTCCATGAATAAGAATTTGGGTATCGCACCTTCAACGAACTGCAAACATAAGTTTGAGTAGTTAGGATTTGAGGTTTTGTTTGGATCAGGAAGGATTTTTTCAGCTTTGTGTGAACCCAAACATGTCAAACCGTGTTTCATATGTCCTTGCCATAGTACTTAAGGGGTGTTTGGCTAAGCTTATTGACCATAGCTTAAATCAGTTGTAAAAACCGCATTTAATACCAAAGCTTATAAAAAGAACGGAATTGACTGATTATGTGGGTCAGATTATGATTTTTGATAAATAGGAAAGGAATTGTTGCACCAATTTTTTTTATTGAATAGAGGTCAACATATCTGCTTATCTCTAGCTTTAATCTGTTGAGTACTTGATCAAATGATTTACGTAGTATAGCTCTTATGTATACAGATTTGATAGGCCGTTAGGATGACGCAAGACATGAATGAAGAAGCAATTTCGAGGAGTTTTCATATGTTTTGTCTAACGAGTGGAAAGAGTTTTTGGCTTTGTAGACAATGGCACTGCATCGACAGATGGGTTTGAGTTTTCAGACTGCTATTGTCACGGGAAAGAAAAGCGGTCGGATATTGGTTCTGAGTAAAGAGCAAATCACACTGGTATTCATCTAATCTTTCTGTATTTTTTGTTTTTTTTGTTCTAATGTCAAGAACTCAACATGAAATATTATTCCTAATTACAAAATATCCACTTTATTGTGTAGGTGGCAGTGGGGAAAGCCGAGTAGAGCCAATCAAGGAAGAAGAAGAAAAGGCGGGGTAGAAGTAGTTGCCACCACTGAAACTAAGGTAGGTATGGCTGATGTAACATTTTATTTATGCAACTTTTCAGCTTTACGAGGTGTTTGGCTACAGCTCTTGCAACACTCCTCTGAAAGGCCACAGGCTCTCGCCAAATATTTTCTAGAGCAGGGACGTAAACTTCCAATAGTTCATCGACTGATTAAGATGTACGAATAAACAAACGTGTTTTTGTATAGTCTCTATCCTAAGTTCAGCTAAAATCATATACGTTAACTTGACCACATATCTATGGTAGTTACATTATCAAGTGTAGTATCTTATGTCCAAATATTTAGCTAAAAGTGATAAGGGAGTGTTTGGGATTACTAAAATTTCTGCTTATTTTCTTATATACTTAGTTTATGGATAAAGAAATTTTGTGTCATTGTGGGTATGTGTTTAATTTGGGTAAATTTGTGAAATTTGCAGGTGTGTCTCAATTTCGCAAACGTGATGATACAGTTGCCACAGATCATCCATCTGTCTTCTTTTAGAGCAGGTAATTAATTAGCTATTTTACTTTAGGATCGTAACTGATAAATGGTAGCAAATTGGGCAGGTCGGGAAAAGGGTCAAATGGGATTGTTCAATACTGGAAATTTTGTACAGCCAGAATGGGTCGAATGTGTTATGGATTGCTTACTTAGGTGCTTATATGCTTATCTAATATCGAAATGGTAACATAAATAAAAACGAGCTAAAAAGGAAAGATGAACAAATGGGTTTAACAAGTCTAAAGTTGCCTATCACGTGTGGGATCAACCTGAGTTGAAACTTAATTCAACTAAAGTTCTTTCATTATTTTTCTGTTCTATTGTTTTCGTTTTATTATACGATTTAGGATTTGTCTTGAAGGATCGTATTTACAATGCATAAATTCATATATATAACTTATAAGGATGAGTTAGTCATGAAATCTATCTAATACAGTAGCTAAGACAATAAGTTTAGCACCTGAAGTCCCTTTAAAAAGTGATGTTAGCATGATTCAATACTCTTAGCTACTTTTAAGTTTTTATAATTTTGCTTCTGAGTGTCCGTCGTTGATGTTTGCCATTTCTTTTGTTTATTCAGAACATGGTAACACACTTTGGTAACCAGGACCAGTCAATATTGCTAAGGCGTCAGACCTTTGGCGTGACGTAAAAAACATGTGTCACACAAAAAACCTTCACGCACCAACTTTGCAAGCTACAGCATGACGGGTCAAGGTCTGCGCAATGCACCTGAAGAACACGTATGCTGTGCTGAAGGAGGTAAGAACAACTTTTCCCAAACTGCGGTATTAATTATCGTTAGACAATAAATTGTTTTTCTCTAAAGATTTTACTCTGTTCTTCTACTGTTGACAGCACCGGTCACCTGTGTGACATCTTCTTTCAACATCGGCAACGGTCACCTGCGAACCGCCTGAATCGAGTAAGAGTTCAGAGGTAATTAAACCTTTATATTAATCTCTGTTTTACCTATTGCCTAACGCTAGATGGTAGGCTCACTGCATTCTCCATTATACTTATAGGTGTATCGCTTATACACCCTACTACTTCAATTTCAAAGCCTGAAATTTATATATTTTCCTTAAGTATTACTTCTTTATTTACCTGGTATTCTTTGTTCGCTCATATCAGGTCGTGGTGGCATGGAGGACTTCATAAGATCGTTTTGTTCGTGAAGGCAATGGGTTACCGGTATGCCGTTTTTATGGTATTTCTGTTATAAGCTGTTTTGTAGAACTATTTTGCTACGTGCCAATGTCTCAATGATTGATATTAAGCTGTTTTATGCGACACAATGCCAGAATTGCAAGAGAAAATCAAACGAATCCATGGGCTGGAAGATCGACAAGTTTGCATGCTACAGTTGGTAGTGATGTGATTAAATTAGTTATATGTACATTGAATCAGTTGGTCAAACTTAAAACTAATTAACTCAGTTGTTTGTTAAATCAGTTATAGAGGTATTGATACGTTAGATTATCTGTTAGTTAGCTACTCGAATTACACCCAACTGTATTTTCTTCTTAGTTTTCAAATTCGGTACGGCTGACTCTGGCCGGTCACGTGGAAAAAAACAAGTTACAGGACATGGTTTACCAACTCAAACTGGCGATGCAAAAAGGCTTCTGAGTTTATTTTTCTTTCAACCTGTTTTTAATTTTGTTGCACCCTACTATACCTTTTTCTTAGCTATGAAATTCGGTTTCTGATTTTCTTTTGTGTGTTGTTCACAGGTGTTTCGTCGTCGTATATTGATTTAGGCGAAGGCTATTCTAAGGTTCCGACGGTTCGTTATCGCATGCCGGAAAAGAAGTACATCATGCTCTACTAGCATCCAACAAACCTAGAACAAATTATTTCAACGTTTTGCGTCGCAGGGTAGCCTTACGCTAAATGATTCACTTTTTAAACAGATTTTATAATTCCATCGTACATTTTTTTAGTATATGACAGTTGCATACAGGATTTCTTAAGCTGCTTATTGTGAGGTCTCCTGATATTTGTTGCGCCATAGCTAACCAGCGTTTTTTGTGTCTCAGGTCTATTTTGCAAAAAATAACGTAAAGAAAGACGATGCGAGCTATGCTTGCCGATGTGCACACACATGCTATAGAGCTGAAGAGGGTGAAGAGCTAGATCAGGTAAAGTTTACAACCATTCCCGCGTCTGAAAATTGTCGTTCCAGCTCCGCCTGTCATAACGAACTTTGCTGGCTGTTTGTTGTTCATTTTTTTTGTAGACAAGTTGTTTAAAATGACGTTTGCTTGCTACTGGATCTGCAGATAGTAACCAAGAATTCCCAGGTACGTTTCTTTCCGTTTCATACTATCATGTATTACAATGCTTAAAAAACGAACTTACACATCGAAGTGGCTATAAAGTAGCAGACTGTCAGAAACTGCTTTAAGAAAAAAATCCTGTATTGGTAACGAAATACGAGTCCATTAATGACGGGAAAAAAGTTCAGGCGAGTTACGTTAATTTGGAAAATATGATGGGTTGGGTCGGCCGAAAACAATAGAATCTCACTCATCTTACGGAAACTTCAGGATTGTTTGAGTGTGCTTGGGATTGGTTATATTTTACGCATATGCTTCTGTTTATAAACTATAAAATAAGTACGTTAGAAATTAGTTTTTGGATCTGCTTATGTAAATAAGAATATTATTGAAACTTCTTATTTGACTTTAAAGTAAGCAGACAAGCGCAAGTAGATTCGGCTTATTCAAACACTCTAGACTCCTGACATGTATAAGAAGAATAAATTGGCCATTTTAAAAAATTTGTTCATATATTTAACGTTTAACTTAAGTCCCAAACTTGATTATTAGTTGAATCAATCTGCGGCTACTAGAATTTGTGTTTTATTTTGAGGTTGTAAGCTATTAGCTTAGTTGGGTAGTAAATTACAATAAAACACACTATCATACCTGCTGATAGTTTAGATTCAAGAGTTGTTGTAATCTGTTGTTTCTTAAATAAAGCGGAAATGGACCCATTAAATCTTCGTCAAGTGAGGTGCACGTAACTTTGTATACGTCTGATTTTAATTGCATATTATTTACCATACCAAGCTTAGTAGAACTTCTTAGACTTTCTAATACAGAATGTTCATAAATGACAAAAGCTTCACTTAGGATATTGTCTGCATATGAATTTCCCCCCCCCACATCCTGTTTACCACTTTTCTCTGAAAGATGTAGAAAACTCTTTTAAACTAATGCGATTAAACTTCATCGTGTAATCAAACGTTTTTGCGTATTCTTTTTTTGCGGTTTTTATTTTGTTTGGTCGTACTGCACACTTTAATGTCCAAGTCTTAACATCAGATGGGAACCTTTTAGCAACAGCAGCAACTCATTTAAAGATCTTTAATTGTTCATACCACAAAAAATGCAGAAATTTTTTAGCACTCTCTAAGTTCATCTGATTCTTATTCACATTCTTAGAGGTGGTGGTAAATAGGTTGTTAAGTAAATGCTTCTTGCAATTTCCTTTTGCTTATGCCTTAAATCATATATATTATACAGGGGCTTTCGGTCGGGGGCGTTCGGTCTATGACCTTCTCTCATGATGGTAAATATGTACTTTCATCCACTCTTGGTGAGCGATATGTCGATGTTTGGGAAGTAGCTGGTAGAAAAAAGAAGTCTGCTTGCTGTGTTCTTGCAATGGACTATCCCGACATTTGTATAGATAGCAGGTAGATTTGTGTTGGTAACGCGACTATCTGTTCTATCCATCTCAGAAACAATTCCAGAATAGTCACGGTATCTGTGGAGGAGGATAGAGTCTAAGAAATTTATGTATAGTTTGACAATACAGACACATGTATAAATTTCTATTACATAATGAATATTTCACACTTCAGTGTTTTTGTTTCTATTGCATTCATCTTACCTTACTTTTCATAGAAAGGTTTGTGTACGGGTTTTTTTAGTAACAGGTGCATCTCACATTGTTCATTCCGTCTAACATAAAAACCCGCGCTCCGTAGCGAAGCGCGGGTTAAAAACCTTGTTTAATTTATAGGGCAAATTATTGTGCTAGCTAAAATACGCCAGCTATTTAGTATAATTGTTGTCATTACAATCAAGTGGGATTTATTAATAATAAAATAATGATGCCGATGACAAATTGACAATATTATTTGTAGGGACGGCAACGGGTGAGAAAAAACCCATAACTCGTGGGTATCCGCATGTAAATAGGTGGGTAATCCTATCAATTTTCACCCGTGAGTGGGTCGTGGGTGAAAAATTGTACCCATCAATGGGTGACGGGTGGGTGACGGGCAATGTATACCTATCATGGGTGTACCCATCTAAAATACCCACGGGTGTACCCGCCTAAATAACCTTGTGTGTACCCATAACTCATTTGTGTTGGAGTAAAATTTATGATACCACTTAAATATTTGTGAAGTTGTCGGTATATATTTGATAATTACCAAACTCTTCAAAGATATATACATGATACATTTCAGTTGAGACATGTGATTTGGTGTAATGACATTTAATTTGCTATTTTCAGACACTTGTTTTAAGTATTTTGTGAACTTGGTATTCGGAAAATATGATATGGTGTCTTGTAACGTAGTTTCGTAGTTAGTTTTCATATCATTATTTTGTAATTTTGTTACATTTTCACTGACTCACGGGTTTACCCATGGGTGATGGGTACCCGCGGGCATAGGCATGGGTAAAAAGTTATACCCACTAGTGGGTGACGGGTGGGTGGTGGGTGAGAAAAAATCCACGTGGGTGGGTGACGGGTTTGAGATACCTGTACCCATTACCCACGGGTGTCATCCTTAATTATTTGGAGTAATGGTAGGACACAAAAAGTTTTAAGAAAATTTCATAAAATAATGTGGCATGCAATTTTTGGATTCAAGTTTTTGAGATACGATTAATTAATTTTAATGCCCGTGCACGTACGGAGCTTAGATATTATGTCTTTTTTAAATATGTGTATAGTTTTTATTTTTTCCTGTTTTATAAGTTGTGTTATAGAATATTTTCGAAAACTTTTTTTCTTTATTTATGATATTTTATGTTCTTCGGTGTTTTTTTATTTGGTTGTACAATATGATTTCAGGCTGACAATGAAAAATACACTAAAAAGTCTTCGGGTAGATTTGGGATGTGATTAGATACTGTTAAATCTTTGTTTAGAAGTAAATATTATTTACGTTTGTTGTATTTCAAAATATAAAATCTTGAGATATAATGTTTAAGAAGTTATTTGTTTATTTTTTAAAGTTATAATAAAACTTGTAAATTTATAAATTTACACTTACCTTCATATAATTAATTAAAATTAAAAAACACAAAAGTTTTATTAATTACCTTCTCTTTTTTCAAGTTTATTTTTCCACAAATTTGACACATATATTTTTATATGTTTTTTTCTTCATCATATTTCTTCACCAAATTTTTTTAATTTTGACCAAATTGATTCAATTTTAATTTTTTATTGACCAATCAGATCGCACGATTTTGCCTACGTGGCAAAAGCAAGCGTTCTGATTGGTCCAATTTTTTTCGTATAAGATTTAATTTGATAGAAAACTCAGAAATGATGTAATTCTTTTATTATATAAAAGATGTAGACTCAAAATTATCTAAAAACCCAATTAATCATTTCTAACCACTCATTTTTTTCATAAAATTAAAAAAAGCACACTTTACACCTCTTTTTTAAAAATAAATTATTTTGCAAGCGGTAAATCGTCAAGCGATAAAAAGTACATCATCGAGACAAGTATTTTTTATCTTTCAGTAGACAGGCACTTCGATATATACTTTCGACGATTTTTTATTCAATTTTTTATCTGTTACGTTTGAAAAAATCTCATGTGATTTGTTATTTTAAAATCACATGTGATTTTTTGAAATTAAATGTGATTTGTGAAATCACATGTGATTTCCAACATACAAATCACATGTGATTTTTCCATACGTAACTGGAAAAAATATCAAATAAAAGTTCGTCAAAAGTATATAGAAGTGCCCCTTTATAAAAATATGATTTAATTCTCGTCATAATGTATGATTCTTTTACCTTAACGGTTTACCGTTTGCAAGATATACTATTTTCAAAAAATAAAAGCTCATTTCTTACACATCAAACAACTTTTTCTCATGATTTTCTCTGCATATATTCAGTACATTCAAAGCTCTTCTATTTGATCATTACAGTTGTTTAATCTCATTTAAAGTGATCCAGTCATCCAATATCTTTGAGTACAAGTCAAGAACACAAGCTATCGTAAAGATACGAAGTGTTGTAGTCTAGTTGTCGTAACACTTGTTATATCTTTTGTGTAGATCTTGTTCATATTCAACAATCATACATATTAGTTAGATCCGGTTAGTACTTTAGTCCTGAAAATACATGAGTGATACGAGAAGTGTCATGAAGTGATATGGGTTGTGTTAGTGAGTGGTTTGGGTTGTGTAAGTGAGTGACTAGGTTAGTATCTTAGTCTTGAAAATACGTGTGTTAAAGGTTTGGTTCTATCCTGAGAAGAACTCGACATCTAGCTTAGTGTCAAAAAATATTGTAAGTAACGTATATAGTTTTCTCTGCCTGAGGGAGCTTGTTGATATAGTGCTTGAACTCCTGAGTCAGATACTCATGGAGTGGAGTAGGGCAAAGAGGAGCTGCGTAATCGAACCACTATAAAACCTTGTGTCTCGTTTGATCTTTCCATCTCTTACTTATTTATTATTATCTTATATACTTTGCTTATTGTTGTGAAACTATATACTTGCCCTGATTGATTGATCTCACTATATAACTCGAATCTAAATTTTGAAACAGTAAATTTTAAACGGTAAGCTATTCAACCCCCTTTTACATTTCTACATCTATCTCTCTCTCTCTCTCCCTCCCTCTCTCTCTCTCTCTCTCTCTCTCTCTCGATCTCCGTCTCTCACTCACGCTCTCACTCTCTCTTCATCTCGCCGCTCTCTCTCTCTCTCTCGTCGTCCTCAGGTCTCTCCTCGTCTCTCTCTCTCTCTCTCATCCTCTCCCTTTCTTCTCCCCCTATCTCTCTCTCTCTTTCTCCCCCCACTCTCTCTCTCTCTCATCCTCTCTCTCTCTCTCTCTCTCTCCCCCTCTCTCTTTCTCTCTTTCTATCTCTCTCTTTATATATATCTCTCTCTATCTATCTGTCTCTCTCTCTCTCTATCTACTTCTTGTTTGTGTTAATAAGTAGATAGTACCACCACTTGATCTCTTTGTGACTTGAAGTTTTATAAACTTCAAAGAAGTCAAAAAGACTGTATTCAACCCCTTTTTTATCGTTCTACAGACTCTTCTCCACAGTCTTCATTAATTACATGAGGTCATGTTCTAGTCCCACTTTTATATCCTTTACCCACTAAGAAAGTCAACATCACTTTAATATGCATAACCATTCTTAATTTTATCTTCTACCTCACTAAGAAAGTCAACATAATCATTCTTAATTTTATCTTCACTTGAATATGCATCATCACTAGATTCACTGTTATCATTACCATTTTCTACCTCATTTATAAAAATCCAAGACATCGTAATTTGGAAGTTTCAACTACCTTATTGATAACGCCCAAATTATACATGTTTCTATGGCATTATTTTATGTTTATTATATCATTTCTTGTGAACTTTTGGTACTTAATTAAGCTTGAATTGCTTATAGGTTCACTTGAAGACTCTACAAGCCCAAGCTCATGAATCTATACACTTTGGGAGACAAATACAATTAAAGAAAAGATTTCTAGCCAAAGTTTGTAACACCCCCAAATAGGGTCGCAGCGGAATAATGTATCCGAGAGCGTTACTTCATAGATCAATAGGACAAGATATGAGAACCACCACTATACGTGTCGTTTCAATAAGATACATTGGGTTAAACAAAATACTTGTTCATTACATAAGCTCATGACTTCAAATTGTTCGACAATATGAATAAAGATTTCGGTTTATAACAAATGTTTCCAAAATGTAATACGACCCAGAATCTGTTAGTTACGACTCTCCAAGAGTGACCCCCAATGTATCTTGGTCACGAAAATTCGTGCCTTAATTGACCTGAGAAAAACATGCTTAAAACGCAACTAAAAGTTGGTGAATTCAAGGTTATGTAAATTCTATTTGTCGGACCGCAAAGATTTCCTAATGTATATTAAAGTAACAAATGCAAACATCATAAATAGTAATTACATTTTCCTAAGCTCATGAAACTGAAGCTCGGTCAGGTATGTATGCAATAAATTACCAACATTGCCCGTAAATGATGTGTCTAACCCCGCACATCCCCAACCGACATGTATCCGTTTGTTGTCCGGCAAACCGGCAAAACAGTGAGAGCTAATCACCCAAAACGGGATGTCAACCTAAATAATCTATTTATAACATTGCGCTTACAATCCAGTAATTGATAGTTCATGATAATGGGCTCAGTGGGTTATCGCTACTTAGGCAAACACGTAATCATTGTAAAATGTACACTTGCGTCCAATTATAAAACAAAGCATGTTCTCACCCCAAGGATGTAAATCATTTAAATAATATAAAAAAGTGCAAAAGGGGGGGGGCTATAACTCCACCTTAGTAGGTAGTCCTCCGCGAATGGTAATTATACCCAAGTATGGCAATGAATCACACTGACAAATACCTAAATAAATATGGCCAGTCTTAGTCTACAAGTTTAGGCTAACGACTTCATGCATAAACTACAATAAATTGCTAGTTTATATATACGTTTCATTGTTGGTGGTGCACAATGTTTATTGTATTCGTTCTTTGCTCGTTGGCCTTGGGAAGAGGAACGACACACACGTACAAGTATATTATAAAGTGTTATAATTTTTATATAGATTATATATAAATATATAATATATAGTATATATATATATATATATATATATATATATATATATATATATATATATAAAATCGTGTTGGGTATCTATTCGTAAATCGTGTTTTAATTTGTATAATATCCGTTTAATATTATGACTAGTTCGATACGTTAAGTGTTTATAAAAATCACTTTTGTTCATAAAATATCCTTAGGTTTTCTATATTTACAAAAAAAGTCCTTATGTTTATGAAATTTGATTATTGACAATTTTAACCCCTTAAGTTCCCAGTTTTACACTTTTAGGTCCAAATAAGTTTTGAAAAGTGACAAAAGGCTTCATTAGACTCCAATAAGCCATATAAGTTGTGACAGCTTATAAATAAGCTCGGATGAGCTTATTTAAGCTTATTGGGCTTTTTGGGCCCGTTAAGGTCCATTAAGCATTCTAATGGTCCAATAAGGATTTCAAAAGCACATAAGCTCTCAATAAGCTCCTCTAAGCTTATTGAAGCTGTTAAGCTGCTTTTACAGTTTGGCTTATCCGTAAGCCAATAAGCTCTCGGTAATGGGCTTTTGGGCCCATTATGAACTCGTTAAAGGTTTTTAAGGTGTGGGCTTATTTTCAAGAGATCCAATAGTTTATCTAAGTCTATAATAAGCTCCATAAACTGCATAAGCTCACAAATAAGCTGTTCAAGCTTATTCATGGTTTATGGACCCATTTTAGCCACGGTAATGGGTTGCCAAGCCCATTAAGG
Organism: Tanacetum coccineum; assembly: GCA_026074375.1. Taxonomy (NCBI): domain Eukaryota; kingdom Viridiplantae; phylum Streptophyta; class Magnoliopsida; order Asterales; family Asteraceae; genus Tanacetum; species Tanacetum coccineum. Next base: position 26,635 of record BQNB010089176.1, read on the forward strand.
GTTTGATTTGGTTTCTAATGTATATTAGGGTTCATATAAGTGCCACAAGTATATCAAACCCCTTATCAAGTTTAAGGAACTAATTAATAAGCTGTGGACCCTACAGTTACGGCCTGTTGGGCCTGCTTGGCCCAATAGTAGGCTGTTGGGTTTAATAAGCCCATTAGTGGTCCGTTAAGCTTATTACTAGCTCTAGGGTTCCATTAGGGTTTTCGTTAAGTCCTCAAATCTTTGTTAAGCACCCTAATTCCCTTATAAGCCAAAACCATAAGCCAGGTTAACCCTTGGTGGGCTACATGGCCCAACAATGGACATATACGTCTACTGTAGGTGCGTATGGTTTGTGTTCCCGGTGTTTAACCATAAACCGAACACTTTGAGCTTATTTGACCTACCTATGGCTCATGTTTAACACATGCAAACACTCTACTAGTCAATATGCTCCTTCCCAAGCCAATCCATCAAGTTATCAAATAAGTGTTTACGTGTGGTTTTCATGCAAATCGTGTCCAAGTGTTAGAACTCCACGTTGGTCCTTATACTCATAGTAAAACGAATTTGATTAAGCTTTAGCTTGTTATTAAACCTTGCTTTGCACATTTTAACATAGTCTAGTACCACACATGATAATTATATATACATATATGCATCGTGAACCATGCATGGTTGAACCATGCATGTTCATACTCACGTTAACTTATTCCACACAAGTTAACGTGACCCATTTTGACTAACAAGAAAATAGCAAGTAAGAATATTGTTGGGAATAAATCTTCATCAAGAGTTAATACTGCCAAGGTATAACTAACAGTACTAATGGAGTTAGTACTGCCAGTA